>APFE031509271.1:0-17480 GCA_000404065.3 Pinus taeda | reverse complement strand
CGAAGGCCTATTTATTGTTGAGAAACAATGGAAAACCCTTCACATTCCAAAACCTAACCCTAGAAGATGAAATGCCAAATTGTGGGCCCCGTTTTTGGGTAAGTTGGTACATCAACTTCCCGCGGTTGCGAATTGGTCATATTATCTCCGTTTGACGCGCATGATAGCCCGTTGGAAAGATCTCTCCGAGGACTATGACGAAAAAGATGATTTTTTGACAAAAAAATCGCTGGCCGTAGATTTCCCAAAAAATGTCGTTTAGGGCCTCAAAACGGCTCCGGAAGTTTAGGATCCGAAAAACTGCTAAAAATAGTAAACTGTGCTATAATTAAGGAAACTGAAAAAACTGAAAGAAGCACTAGAGGGGATCTAAGTGGAATTAGCGGGTGGCTACCAATATCCACCTGGATCAATCTAGCACAGTAAGGTTGAATTCTTGCAAAAGTAAAATCCATCTTGTAGCTCTGCCATTAGTAATAGGTTTATTCATCAAATATCTAATTGCAGAGTGATCTGTATGAACAAAGGTTTCATAGCTTGTTATATAGTGTCTGAACTTATTAATTGCATGAACGACAACTAAAAATTCCTTTTCAATCACAGTATAATTCAACTTAGTGGGAGTCAAATTCTTACTTGTATAGTAAATGGCATAAGGAATCAAATATTTTTGTCCCAATACAACTCCCAGAGCTGTATCTAAAGCATCTGTGGAAATATGGAAAGGAAGTTTCTAATTTGGAACTCTTAAAATAGGTGCTTCAGAAATTTTTTCTTTCAAGGTTTCAAATGCTAGTTGGCAACTAGGATTCCAACTGAATTCACAATCTTTTGTAAGCAATTTGAAGAGTGGAGATGCTATTTTAGTCAAGTTTTCTATAGACCTTCTATAGTATCCTGTAAATCCTAGAAAAATTTTAACATCCTTCTGGAAATTTGGAATTGATAACTTAGAGATGACTTCAACTTTAGATTTGTCAACTTTAATCCCATCTCCTGAAATGCGATGTCCTAAAACAATACCTTCTATAAACATCATAAAACATTTTTCATGGCTTAGTGAAAGGTTTGTTTCTTTACATATTTTAAGAACTTTTTCCAAAATTTCCAAAGCTTCTTCAAATGTGTTTCCATAAACTGTAAAATCATCCATATATACCTCTACACAATCATGTATTAGATCAGAAAAAATTCCTAGTACTATTCTTTGGAATGTTGCAGGTGCATTACACAACCTAAAAGGAAGTAATCGGTAGGCAAAAGTTCCCCATGGACAAGTAAATGTGGTTTTATCCTGATCCTCAGGTGTTACCTGAATTTGATTATAACCACTAAAACCATCCAAGAATGAGAAATACTTCTTACCGGCTAATGTATCTAACACTTGATCTATAAAGGGCAAAGGAAAGTGATCTTTAAGGGTTGCTTTATTCAATTCTCAGTAATCAATTCACACCCTCCATTTAACATTCTTTTTAGGCACAATTACCAAAGGAGAAACCCATTGGCTATCTGAAATTGGGTAAATGAAGTTTACATTGAGTAATTTTTGGAGCTCTTTTTTTACAATTTCCCTAAGATTTGGATTCATTCTTCTCTGAGGTTGTCTGATTGGTCTACTATTTTCCTCAATATATATATGATGGATACAAGTCTTAGGATCAATACCTTTCATGTCGGTGTACTCCCATGCAAATGCAGCATAATTTTTTTGTAATGTTTTGGTCAGCTCTTCTTGTTGTAGTTTCTCCAAATTTATGTTCAATGTCCTACTTGGAAAAATTTAAATTGTAGAGCTACCAAACTTTTCTATAGAATAGAGAGACATCTACCTAGATGACAAGTATTCAACATTAGATTTTTCTTAAAATTGTGCATGATCATATTTTGAAGATGTTTCAAAATTTTCCAATGTATTCAAAATTTGACTATCTTCACTAATTTCTGACATAGTAAAGAGAGGCTGAATGTCATATTCATCATCAATCCATTCCTTTTCATCTATTTTTGTGATTTCTTTTGCTAGAGGATACAAGGTAAATTTCTTTTTTGAATTACCATCAGAAATATACATGTCACTAGATCTACAACTAATAAAAGCATCAACTGTGGGCAGCCAAGGTCTTCCTAGTATGAGTGGGTGTCCTCCTAGATTATTTTTGGGAGTTAAGATCATGAAATCAGCAAGATATTCCCAAGAATATAAGGATACTGAAATGTCTTCTAGGACACCATTTGGTTTGATTACTGATCTACCTGCAAGCTGCAGTAAGGTAGGTGTGTAAAGAAGATTAGGAAGTTTAAGCTGCTCCATAGTTTGTCTACTCATAATGTTTATTGCTGCTCCTACGTCAATCAATGCATTTAGAATTTCAATTCCATTTATATGTGTCTTGACAATTGGACTTCCTAGATCCACATATTTCTGCATGGCAATTTTTCCCATTATTATGTCTACTATCTTTCCTACAAGGTTAATTCTTTTTGTTTCTTTTGATTTTCTTCCTGGTCTTTTAATGCTCAACTCCTTTATTATTTTGGCTAGAATGGGAATTTCTCTAATGGCTTGTAGCAAAGGAATTTTGATACAGACATTCTTCAATTCATCTAGAAAATCATAATTGGGCAACAAGATCTGTTTTTCTACCCCTCTATCGATTTGTAGTCTTTCAGGAAAAGGAGGTATAGAAGTAGATGTTGGTTGCTCAATGATAGGAGTTGTGTTCACTGGTTCTTTTTGTTTTTGTTTTTCAATGTTTTGGTTTTGGAGGGATGTTCCCTCAAAACTTTTATTGACTCTTAGAGAATCTTCCTCAGAAGTGTCTTGTTCTTGAATAACTACAGAAGGTCTTTCCTTTTCTAATATCCTACTAGATCTTAGTTGAACATCATTAAGATCTAGATGAGTAATCATGTAAGTTGGAAATTTTTGTCCTTCTACCATGTAAGCATTCTGAGGGTTTTTATTGTTGGGGTTTGGTAATGGTTGGGTAGGTAGCTGATTTGGTTTTTGCTGAAATAGCAGTAAGAGTTAAGGATTTTGACTTTGTTGTGGAAGTTATTGTGGAAATGACAATGAAAGTTGAGGGTTCTAATTTTGAAGTTGTGGTTGTTGATTTTGTTGCTGACTTTTTGGGGGAGGATAATTCTGATAGGATGGAGGATAATTATAATATTGAGCAAATCTCCCATAAGGATTTTGTACCCCTTGTGCCCACGGTTGAGATTGATACTGAGTTTGAGGTTGAGGCCAAGGTTGCTGCCAATAATTCCAGTTTGGTGGGGGCTGAAGATACATTGGATTGTTAAATCCCCGAGTTTGTGGCCCTTGCCATGGTCTTCTTGCAACAAAACAAAGAGGTTCTGCAGAATTTGGGACTGTTTCCTCTTGAAAGATAGCCTTAAGACCTGGGATTGAGGGACAACCCTTGGTCTCATGAGTTTCTAAACAAATCATACAAGCTTCTACAATTTTTTCATCTAAAGGGCATTCCCTTAGAGCATTTTTCTTTCTGCATTTTGGACAAAAAATGGCTAAAGCATCAGCCTCTATTTTCTGCTCGTTTTGAATTTTAAGGGTGTCTAGTTGCTCACTAAGGCTCCCTAGAATGTCAGTTTTAAACTCATCAAGCATATTGCCAATTTATCCCCTACTTACAGATCCAGTTGCAGATTTGTTTGCTCTAACAAGAGAAGGATCTCTCGGCCCTTTCCCTGTTTTAGATTTCCCTCTTGAGAGATGAACACACAGTTCTCCTATGTGACTCAAAGGAAGTTGAGAGGTATCTCCCTTCCCCATCATGTTAAGGATATCTATCCACTCATCTCTAATGACCTTTAACAAAAGAGATTTCAAAGTTTCTTCATCTAAATTTTTCATCTTTGCTCTTTTCAAATTATAGTTAAATCTCTCAATCAAATCTTCTAAGTTTTCATTCTCTCTTTGCATCATTTTGAACACCTTGTCTTTATGATTGGTAGGCATACAATAATCCAAGTATCTATCCAAAAATGCTTGTTTCATGTCATTCCATGTTCTAATGGATTAAGTGACTAACCCCATGAACCATTTCAAAGCAACCCCTTTTAGTGTTAAAGGAAACAATTTGAGTTTTTGAGAGTCTTCTAGATAGTCATAAGTTCTGCACAAGACTTCAAACTCAAACAAAAATGTTTCAAGGTCCTCACTTCTCAACCCATAGAAGTTTGGGAGGACAGATGGTGAGATGTTTTTCATTGTGGTATTTGTTTCCTCATCCACTATAGGGAATCCAAAAGAGTTATCTACTTACCTATTTCCTCTGCCTCCTCCATTGTTACCTCTACCTCCTCTATTATTTCCTCTACCTCTCCCTCTACCCCCTCCTCCAAACAGTGAGAATTCTCCATCTTGTTCTTCTTCTGCCATTATAGTTTCTTCAAAGTCAGTATAGGGCTCAACCTGCAAGGTTATTCCCTCCTCCTCTGGTTCTTCTATTAATGGACTATGGGAGAGAGTTTCTACTTTTTCTTCCTCACCAGGTATTCCTAATTATTCAACTATAATAGGCTCTCCTGTGGAGGTGAAAAAGGTTATCCCTGCTGTTGGAGATTCAAAATTTTTCTCCTAAGACTGTTTTAGTAGATGAAGTAGGAGAATCTTCTGATTGAGTTTCTGCCCCTTGAATTCTAGGAATCCTATGGCTGGGAGTATGAGTCTGGGATGGGGGTGTGTCTTTTCTAACTCTTGGTGGAGTAGGTGGTGTTGTAGGAATCGAACTTCTACCCCTAGCTATAAATCTACCCCTAGAGTCTCTTTTTTTATGGATGTCATTGTTTTGTTTTGTTTTTTTTTTGAATGTAAGAGATAACGCTACCTAGTTACACTTCCCTGGCAATGACACCAAAATGTTTGGTCAATTTAGTGTCATAAATTTCTCTACATAAATTATCAATCCGGTTATCGTAAACTGATGAAGTGTAGTGAACTATATGTGCTAGGTGACCCTTCTTACTTCACTGTTTTTGAGTTTTATGTTGTTTTGGGGTTTTTTTGATCTTTTAATCCCTAATGACTTATAATGTGACAAAAATCTTAAATCTAACTTCTGCAAAGACTGCTAAGAACCTGAAGAAATGAGAATTAAAAGAGCTTAAGTAAGATATGGAAGCAAAGTTTAATCAAGAAATGACAGAGTTTCTATTTCTAATCATATCATTATTTCCAAATCATTAGAAACTAAAAAGTAAAATTGCAACTACTGTCTATTCAATTACAAAAAACCAGACTAAATGGAATACTGAAAAATGAAAGTGAAATTGCAACTATTGTCTAATCTGTTATAAGAACAAATCTAAATGAAATACTAAGACTGGAAGTGAAATTGCAACTATCTATTATGGAAACAAAACTAACTGAAATACCAAGGCTGAAAATGAAATTGCAGCTAATCTACTATGGAAACAAAACTAAATGAAGTGCTTAATTACTCCGCCTCTCAATTTTGGGAGAACAACCTCCTTGTGATGAAATTTTGAGGAATTTTGTACTTCATTGTTCTAAGAGAAAAGAAATAAAAAAAATGCAGAAAAGAATCATTGCATGAATGAAGTATTCAACCACTTAGTTTAAGATGAGTTATCAACTAGAAGGGCTCTTTAGAAAACATTCATCTACACCATGAGTCAATAAACTAGTAAGAAAATGGAAAAAACTATAATGGCACTGATTAGTCTAATTGAAAAATTAAAGACTAATGAAACAACAAATGAAATAAACTACCCTACACTACTGAATTCAACTTCGAACTACTGACAGAAACTAAAGGGAAATTAAGCAAAGAGAAAGATATTCTGTATTGAATGAAAGTATTTTGCATTAGTGAAGAAATGATGCATTATAAACAAGGTTAGTATGAAAACGATTATGAACATGGTGAGAAAGAATGGTAAATTTACAGTTTAAAATAAAGAAGACAAAACAAAATGAAATGAAACCTCAGTCAGTGCAGGGGCCCTCAGCAACTGCTCAGGTTATGTGTACTCAAACAAAACTCCAAGAAACGCTTTCAGATATCCATGAAACTTGCGGTCTTCATATTAGAAAAACACAGTAAATGAGTTTTCAAAATTACAGAGCAATAGTCTGAGCTTAATACAACAAGAAAATTTGAACTTGTTCTGCGTTCTTTACACAGGTATTTATATAGAAATTATACAACTGTTTATGGAGAAAAATAAGCTACAGCCAAAAACACGTAGCATACAGGCACACAAAATTCTCTTCCTCAGTTGCTGGAGACATAAATCTAAGGTGATGGATGTTGGATTCAGTTGCACAGATGGCTATTGAAGTCTGTGGGTTTAGGAAGTTGTTTCGGATCCCAACACTGTGAAATGTGTACAAAACAGAGTCCTGTTTGCCTTAGGTCTCTACGTTTGACTTCTCCTTTGACTAGAGTCTTGTACCATCTTCCCTGTCAACCTGGGCTAGGTGAATATGACACGATCCATGTCCTCAACATTTACAAGCTACCCATGTAGTTATTTTCTCCTTCTGACACCTGGAACCTGTAAAAGCATGCAAGTAGCTGCGAAATAGCCAATTAGTTGCAGAATAGGCTGCGTTTCGTAGCTAAAAGACAAAAACTTATTCAAACAGTAAAACATAAAAGCATAACATGTAAATCACTAAAATGTTCTCCTTAAGGCAATATATACTGGTTATTGATGATAGGGATGCATTTATTCATGGAAAAACAAAGAAGAAGGGATGAGAAAAGTTGCTAAGGGAAGCGTAGTTTTGAGTCTCAACACATCACTAACACCGAGTGTGGGGTGTTGGAGCCACTACTTACTCCTCAAAGAAAATATTAAAGACTCTCTTGGCTATGTGGGAGGAGCTGAGGTGAAAAGCCCTTTGCATGTATAAATGAGGGGGTATTTATAGCCAAGGGTGAAACTGACCCTTGGTGGTTGTTCAACTACCCTCATGACCGTTTGACTTCCATGACATTTTGACTTACAGACTCTTTGTTCAAAAAGTGTGTCTCTTGGACGTCCATGTTACATCACATTGATTGACAACCTAGCCCATAGTGGAGATGTGGGCGACATGACTCATGACATGAATCGACATGACTTGACGTGACAATGCTGGTACATTCGCATTACTGCTGGAGTGCATGTCAAGCTACAATGATGTTGGGTGATGGATGTCTTTATGGTGCATCATAGCTTCACCTTTGCATGGAGAAGTGAACAAAGTCTTTGATGGTCCTTGGTTCGCTTGATGAAGCTTTAGCATGTTGCTCCTTGCTTGCATGCTGGAAGGCTTGACAGGTTCATCTATTCACGAAGGTGCATGTTTTTCACGTTCATCTACTTTGTGTGCTTCATTTGTTCATCCATTGGTGAACCTATCCTTTTACATGTGCTCCCTTTGTTCATCCCATTCGTCGTATTGCCATGTTTTTTGGTGTACCTGTACCTGCCGTCGCTCATGATGAGACGACATAAAATCAAAAACCTCCTAGTCTACCATGACACATGATCATTTCGAATGCAGGTGACCGAGAGAGGCAGCAAGGTTGTGAAGCAGGATGATGGCTCCAGGAACTGCTAATGAAAACTGCGCAAGAGTCACTGAGTGATGGAGACGGGAAATATGAATTGATAGTGACTGTCTGCGAGGTCTGGGTCGGCTAGGAGGCAAAATTGCGCAAATTTTGGGAGGGACAGTCCGGGCTGCAAGAAGGAAAGGTAGGCATGCTCTATGCATTTTTTGGAATGAACAGTCAGCGCGAGTTGGACAACTAGATTTGCACAATTTTCCAGAGGAACAGGTCGGGCTACATGAAGGGTCAGCAGGGAGGGACTGCGCAGTTTTTTGGGGGAACTACTTGGGAGACTGGAAGCCAAAACTGCGCAATTCCTAGAGGGAACTTCCAGTTGGCTTCTGGGGTCACTGGAAGCCAAGACTACACAATTCCCAGAGGGAACTGACAGTTGGCTTCTTATTCATTGGCAGCAGAAACTGTGTGATTCCTAGAGGGAACTGGCAGTCTGCTCCTAGGAGCTGCTGGCAGAGAAATTTAACTAAAGCTGGGAAGCCAGCCTACTGATCATGTTTGCACAATTTCTGAGTTGAGTGGACTGCTAGAAAATAGAAGGCATGCTCATGAAAACTGCACAATTTCTTGGATAAGGAGCCGGTTGACTATCCAGATGACTGACTGGGAAAACTGCGCAATTTTCTAAAGGAGATAGGGATGGGCACTTGGTGTCTGTCTGGCCTGTCTGTGCAATTTCCTTAGTTAGTTGAGTGAGTGATGTCAGTGGCATCTGCACAATTTTTGAAGGGAGTCAGTCCCTGGGTGACTACTAGGTTCGACTGTCCGGTTGGTCAGCATATTGCTTGCAGGCAGCACAACTTGAAAATACTAGCTTGGTGCTTTTGCACTGTTCTGGTTGACAGTCGATCGAGCCCAAAGTGGGGTGATGGTATGGCTGTCAGAGGGGAGTCTAGTCATAAGGACTTCAGCCAAAATTATTAAGTGTGTGAACAATCAAAAGATACATAGTTGATCATGCAAACACACACTCACACGGCTTGATGACGAAATGACCCAAACCATCCAGACACACATATTCAACACAATTGACCAATTTTGCAAGTGACAGGTGCAACACTCATGATTGTTCGTTCATTGATTGATACAACGCTTTTGCGATAGTGAATGTGACTTCGTGTGTGAGTGTGAGAGATGCTTTTGTAGCGAACACAACAAGCACATACAAAGCGAAGACTTTGAGCATAACCAAAACATGCTCGTAAGCATTACTTAGACGTCATAATGCAGAGACTTGAATGCAATGAGAAAGCAAGGCATATGTAAATACTCACACGAGCTCATGGAGTGAACCCGAGTTTGTGCAGTCATCAAATGAAACTCTTCAAGGGAGGCTCTGAAATTGGTGGTAGCCAAAATTTTGGAGGGTGGTTGTAGCCGCTACAACAGGTCGATGTGAACATGTGGATCACACTTTTAATATCTTGGGAATACCAAGACATTCTTGAAGAAGTTGTTCATCCTTACAAAAATTGCAAGGGAGTTTCACTTTACCGGGTTGATTGGAAGATTTTTGAACATCAGTTGCATCTGTATAGATGGTCGCTTGGTTGCCCCTTTGCTTATTCTTCTTCTTCTTAATCTTCCTTTTCTTCTTCTTCTTATCTACATGGTTACTAGCTTGCAGGATTTCTTTGGATGAAGAGTAAGAAGAGGAAGAATGTCGAACATGAAAAGAAGGCAAAGAGTCAACTTTAGGCTCAACCAAAATTTTATATTGTTTAGGTGGAGGAGAGCTCAGTTGAGGAGCAGTTTGGACATTTGGAACCATAGGGGTTGAAAATAACCAAAATGGAAAACCAATGGTAAACCCAGGAAGGGACAACGTTTCCATATAGGGAGCACTAGCCTTTCCAAAAGAAGGAAGAGGATTAGGATTCCCGTCAGAGGGGTTTCCTTGGTTGGTGAACTCGGGAACTATTTCCATTAGTCTCAACCTAAGATCTACTAAGGAATATTTCCACATGAATGATATTTTTCTGTAGTCAATAAATTGATTTTAAAACTTAACAAAAATAAATCAAAAATGGGTAATTAGGCATAGAGTTTTACCAAGCATTATTAGTTCTTTTGAGATTCCTAAAAGAACTAATAATGCTTTAATCAATAGAAAACCAGTATTCCTTCCATAGATACAGGAAACAAACAGTAAATTCAATTGTCCCAATAACTAAAGACTCAACCAAAATTCACTTTCATTACCTCAAACAATGGGATTGGCTTTTGCAAACAAATAAGAAATCAACAAAAATAATGGAAAATTCTATGCACATAGAGCAAGCGAACACTTCAAAGATCAAGACACACTAGACCTTTCTGATCAAAACCCTAAAAAAAATTCATTTTTTGGATCAAGGCTACTTTTATGGTAAAAACCGTGTTGATAAGGTGGATCACTGCTATATTTATGGTAAAAAATGGTGTTGACAGATTGATAGGGTCGTCAGCACAACTGTAATCAACAAAATATGTGCTTACAGTGCGTCTGTTTCTAATAAAAAGCACACCAAGAGATAAAGGATTAGGGAAATGAGGAGAAATCCAATGAGATATCTAGACTTGATGCTCTAATGAATGTACTTCTCAGAATGCAGACCCAAAATGACCCTAAATCACAAATCACAACGAGGTTGGTCAAACTAATTAAAAAGACCAAACATAAAAAAATAGGTTTAAAGGGTTATAATATCCCCAATGGAGTTACCATTTTGTTGTGCAGGAAATCCTTTCTCTGGACAAAAACGATCCCTCTAGTCATATGTGAGGATCTAGCAACAAACTAGACAAATATGTGCAAACTTTCCTAGTTTATATTAGAAAATACAAAGGAAGATAGATGACCTACCTCACTTTGATGCTAACACCCTTTGGTGTTGTTCTCAATCTTCTCGCTTCCAAGATCAATCCTCTCTATGCCATTGTGGATGAATACCTGCAAGGAAGATCAAATAAAGACGAAAAAGGCATACATAACATAATTCATTCTAACGTAAACTATGTGACAGATCAAGGAGTATCACATTAAATGAGTAATGATTTACACACTTATGGAAAGTAAAAACATAATGTATTATTAATAGAAAGTAAGGGAAGCATACAAGCACTTAAGCCTTGATGTTAGAATCCTTCTTTGGATGAGTTTCCAAGTCCTATCCAAGACCTTCAAGCACTCCTTTCTCCTTAGCAAAATGCGCAACATTTAGGCATAGTTTCAGCATAGAAGGGCAACCAAGCAATAACCAACCAACAACTAACCAAAAGTAGATGGTATGGGTTTTATTTATAGGGAAGGAGAGGGCTTTTATAATCCATAAAAGGAGGGATAGGTTCCACATTTCAAGGGGAAGATCCATGAAGGTAGGATCAAGAACCAGGAATGTGAGGTCTCCCTCTAATCTTCATTCAACTGCAACCAACTCGCCGTTCTCGAGACTTCTAGTAGAAGAAGCTTCTACTCCATTTTAGGAAAAAATTCATGAAGAGGGAAAACACAAATTTTCCTATAAAAAGGCACACTGCCAGTGCTAGTCACTAGTCATACAAAAGGTTACCAGCAGGTTTGTCTGCTAAAAGTAGCGCTGGGCTTGCAAAACAATGTTTTGGACAAGTTATTTAGAATTTCTTCAAGGCAAGTCTTTTTCTTCCTTTAGGGATGCTTCTGAACATGTTTCATGGTGAATACATTGTTTTTGATAGCTTTTATCACTATGTGACACTTGCGACATTGAAGACACAAAGTGCAACACTTAGGATATGAGACTGGGAGTGTGACAAAATATTGTATAAAAACTATTGACAATTTGTGACATCATTGTTCCTTAGGCCCGACCCTTCAAGTTGTGACTTTAGCCACTTTCCATTATGCATGTCGTCACTTGGCGGTAGAGATTACCTACTCATGGATACCCTAGTTAGCACCTCTTTTCTGTCTTGGTGTCCATGCAGTCATTTTTACTCCTTTTCAGATTTCTTCCTTCTGACCCGCCATGACCTAGAATATGAGCTACCTATCCTCTTCTTTGTCTCTTTTCTAGCTATACCCTAGGAGGATTCCACCATTTTTATCCATTGTGATTGTCGCTTTTTATCAGCTCACTTCTTCATGACGAGCCTTGGTTTCTCTCTTGCATCGTCATCACATTCTTGGCCTACCATGCACTTTCACTTGGAGTTTACCCTTTCTCAGAGGAACTACTGTAATGAGTGGTCCTATTATCCAGCCTCTTGTCCTCACTATGTCATAAGCAGTTCCAAAACTACCAGAACTAGTTTATACCTTCTATACCACTCATTCCTCCAAGGGGAGTTTCCTTTAAGCTCTTTTCAGACTCCTTAATTTAGAAAATATTGTTGAGTGAACTTGTCTACCTCACTCGTTAAAGTACTTGAAATGTTTTCTACCTAGTATAAGTTTAAACCTTTTTGATACTAGGATAGACTAGTTACGAAAGTAATACCCTAGTCTAATATGGTGAGGAGGTTCCCCCTTGTATACTTTTATCTCTTTTTCACGCTTGGGGGAAAAATTTACGAAAAAGGAAATTATAAAAATAGAAGGGAGGGAACATATTTTCCATTAGTCATTGAAATGGTTGCGTCAGTTGCATCACCCTTGAACATGGCACCTGTCTATTTCATTATCTCACAATTGGGTTTTAACTTTGCTAGGAGTCGTATCATCCATATGAGTCTCTTTACGCCTTTGTATGGTTACTCTTCCAGTCATATGGATCTTTCCTTGATGCCTACTTTATCGTCACATGATATCACATGGTGCTCATTATTCATTCTGCTAAGTCACTCTTATGTCATGCCACTATGTGTTTAAGGGAAGTCTCAGCTTGTGTTAGCCATCTGCAATAGCCTATTGAATTTTTTGAGTCGACCATCCCTGTTTCAGTTGTACTTCATCGTTTCATGACTTCATCCATTCATCACATCATCTTGGTCTATTCCGTGTCGATTGACGGGGGATACATTAAGGCCCTCCTTTGACATATATTCTCTTATCGACTTTAGCTCGTTATCCAAGAGGTTGTTCTAGGAACTGGTAGTACCTTGGAGCTTGCATACCTTAGTGGAGATCTTCCATGTGATCGGCAGTGTGTTTACATCATTGGATCCTAATTGATTGAGTTCACTGGTGTTTGACATCGGCTCATATATTCACACTTAGTGCAATGTACTAGGTACCTTGGGGTCCATTTTCCTCATTCGTGGATACCCTCGCATTTGTTACTGGTTTACCCCATTGGCTGGTAATCATGCGGTTTCTACCATGTTTGAATTCAACTCATCTATTCACATGGTATAGATTCGTACCATCGGGGTTATGTCGAAGACTCTGGGTTAGGGACATCTCACTCTTATATTGCATCCTTTCCAGGTTGTGTTGGCATTATGTATCATTCATGTACTTTGAGGGATATCTTGATACACTTGTATGTATGTCATGTGTGCATAGTCATATTGATGTATATTGTGGCATAGATCCACATTGTATTTGTTGGTGGCTATGCTCTATCTATTGAGTCACATGGATCTACTATGTATGTCTTCGAGGCCATGTTCTAGCATTTCATGTCATGGATCTGTAATGTATTTTATGGTATCCATGTTCAATATCTTCTTATGGCCGAGCATGGGTATGCCTACCTTAGGGATGTTATCAGTAGATTTGAGACATCAGCAATTGAGTTCTTCCGATCTAGCTTCGTAGTCTTGGCTCCTTCCTCCAATTTTGAGAATTAAGCATTATTATAATGCATTTCGGCCATCAATTTATCTTCTGACCTCATGCATTAGGAGGCATATGTTATAACCCTATTTTCCACTCCATTATAGTGAGAGAAACCCAATATCAACTTACCTAAATTGTTTGGCTAAAATGCATCCTTTTCACCTTTTCTTTTACTTATGTGAGATTTATCCCATGATAAAAGGGTGGAATTACATGATTGAGTTATATCTCATAATTAATTTTCCAAAACATTATAATTATGATATCATAATTATTTCATAATTGATATAATTGAGGAAAAGCTCATAATTGTGAAAAAGGTTTCTAGAGTTTGTCTTTCCCAAGGAGATCAACTTGATCCACTTGTGTATGAGTTGGTTAGAGGTCCATTATTTTAGAATTTTCCTAACTTCTGAAGCCCCTAGGTTTCTAGATACCTTATCCTAGAGGATAGAATGAGCTTATATAATCTCACCAAGAGGAAAGGGGGTAGGGGAGAGTATCCAAACTATAGCGCGAGAGATTTGCCGTATTGGGAGAGGAGACCTTACTGGAAGGTATATTTATGTACTTTCACTTATATGGTTAATAAAAATCTATTATCCTTCCTCTTATGTCAGTTGTGTAGTAATTTATATGTGTGATTTCTATATGTTTTGAGCTGACGATATTTTGTGGAATATCACTTATCGTCTTTGTTTGGTTGTGGTTGTGTGAAGGATTTGGACCGGGAGTAGATGAAAGAGATCTATTGATTGGAGCGCAAGGATTCTACATCAGGGCCAAAAACCTTCACCAAGCTGCGAGGAGGCAAGGTACTTCCTCATACTTTGTAGCATCATAAATTACATCGAAACTGCATGCATGGCCATCTAGATTGGGGATCATTATTAGATTGTATTAGTCATTATCTTTTTGTGTCTCATGATCTAAATTAGGCATGAGGTCATGGAGGAATAGCTCCTTGCATAATTAAATGCAACACATGTAGTTTCCAAGAAAGGCGTAGTAGTGGATCTAGAAAAGATTAGAGCTATCATGGAATTGGAAACTCCTATAAATGTGGATGAAGTGAAATCATTCATGGTGTTAGTAGGTTATTATAGGAGGTTCATCTAGAACTTCTCATAGATTTCTTATCCTATTACATCATTACAGAGGAAAGGTAAGATATTTGAATTGACAAAGGAATGTGCAACCAATTTTGAGTAGTTGAAGCAAATGTTGACAAATGCTCCATTTTTAAATATTGTAGATCCAAACAAAGAGTTTGTGGTATGTACATATTCTTGCAAGAGAGGACTTGGTGGAGTCATGATGCAGGAAGGACATGTAGTGTGCCATTAATAAAGGAAATTGAATGAGCACGAGCATAATTATCTGACACATGATCTTGAGATGCTGGGGATCATCCATGCAGTGAAGATGTGGAGACACAATCTTCTTGGCAAGATGTTTGTATTGATGAACAATCACAATGGATTAAGATATCTATTTTACCAACCGAATCTGAATGCCACGCCATGATTAGTGAGTTCAACTTTGAAATTAGGTAGATTAAAGGTAAAGAGAACTAGGTTGCAGATGCTCTTAGCAGAATGGTACAAGTGAATCACATAGCACCTATGAGCTCTTATTGGAAAAATTTATAGGATTAGATCTTGCAGTCAAGACAACATGATGACCGGTATAGGGAGCTTATGAAAATGTTACAACAGGGTATAGGTGATCAACATGTGGACTATCGTCTCACAATAGATGGTTTGGTCAGATGTATGGACATGATATATGTGTCGGACAATAGTGAGCTCAAGAAGCTTATCTTGAGGGAATTTCATGCTATCTAATATTTAGGTCACCTGGGATATCAAAAGACATTGACATCAGTGAAGTAGTGCTACTATTGGCTGAAATTGAAGAAGGAAGTGGTAGAGTTTGTGGCTAGATGATTGGATTGTCAACAAGTAAAAGAAGAGTGTAAGCATCCAGGTTGATTACTACATCCGATTTTGATTATAGAGTGGTAATGGGGGGCCATTTCCATAGATTTCACTACAGGTTTTCCAAGGACATCCAAACAACATGATTTTATTATGGTTTTGTTTGACAGGTTGACAAAGGTAGAACACTTAATTCCAGTGAAGTCTAATTATTTAGCTAATGATGTAGCACAGGTCTTGATCAGAGATGTAGTGAGGTTGCATGGTGTGCTGAAGAATATTGTATTAGATAGGGATGCTAAAATCACTTCTAAGTTCTATAAAGAGTTATTTGCAGGTTTGGGTATAGAGTTGGCCTTTAGTAAATCTTATCATCTACAGATAGAATGACGAATGGAGAGGGTACACATGATTTTGGAGGACATGCTGAGGATGTATGTGATTTATCAGAAACGGAAGTGGGAAGAGTATATTCCACTGCTTGAGTTCACTTACAATAATGGCTATCATGATTCTCTAAGGATGAGTCTATTTGAGGTACTCTATGGGTGGAGTTGTAATACTCCCATAAGTTGGAGTGATCCAGTGAATAGGATGTTGATAGGAATAGATATGTTGGCAGAGATGGAACAAGAAATGAAGGTAATCAAGAAGAATTTAAAGGCCTCATAGGATAGACAAAAGAGCTATGCAAATCAATGCAGGATGTTTAAGGAGTTTCAAGTTGGGGAACATGTGTACATGCACATCAAGCCCAAGAAGAGCTCCTTGAGGTCTAGATCATGTGCCAAGATGGAAACTTGGTTTAGTGGACCTTTAAATATTTTTGAGAGGATTGGACCAGTATCCTACAGACTTGCACTGCCTCCGACAATGAATGTCCATGATTTTTTCCATACGTCATTGCTTAAGAAGTATGTTAAAGATGTTGATCATGTGATTGGATGGTCTATATTGCAATTGGATCCAGACGAAGGATTCCAACTGAAACCTTAGTGCATTTTGTAGTGAAATATGCTCATGCTCCAAAATTGAGCAATCAAGCAAGTTAAAGTGCAATCAAAGCACTTTGGGCCCGATCAAGCTACATGGGAGATGGTTGATCAGATGTGGGCTATGTATCCTTCTCTATTTGCTATTTGAGAGGATGTCTTTTGGTATATATTTTGATGTGGTGTTTTGGTATATGTATATATGTATATGGATGTAAATACTGCCATGAACTTTGTTATAAAGCTCCAATAAGCGTTATGGTTTTCATGTTGTTATGTTTGTCATGTTTGTTATGTTGGTTTTCTCTCAACAAGTTTTTCATTGTAAATACTACAACGAGCTAAGTTATAAATTTCCATGGGAAGTATGTTTTATTTTCAATGGTATTACTCGTTATAGGTGTCATTGAACACTGAGGATAGTGTTCCCCTAAGGGGGAGGGTTCTGTAACATGCCCAGTCAAAAATCCATGTAATAAAGTTAATACAGAAAAAATAATAAACAAAGTCATGGGATACATATTCCAAGCTAAATGTTGGGAAAAAACATAGTGATGGGGATCAATTATGATTAATGAATGGCTATGGAAATTGGCAAAGGCAATGGAAAAGGATTTGGAGAGGCATGAGGCATTAATTGGCATTTTATTTATGAAAATAATGGAAAATAGGAGAAAAGGAAGGTGAAAGGTTGAGGAGGAAATTAAAGGAAAATAATGGAAAATGAATAAAATAGAGGCCCCAATGATAAAAAGGCTTCGGAGGATAAGCACAAAGCTTTTATCAGTGTAATCTTTTGCCAATTTTTGCTTGGATCTCTCATTCTATTCTCTCTCTCATACTCTTGGATACTTACATTTTTCTTGGAGAACTCTTGGAGTGTGCCACACTTGGGATTTGGAGCAAGAAGAAAAGGAAGAGAAGGAAAGCACAAGGGAACAATGGTATCAACAACTACAACAGGTTTTTCTTGTAGGTACTGAGTTGCATGTATGATTTCCTTGCTATTTTTTGCATGCATGGCACATGCATGTGGTTTCTTGGTTATGATCTGTCATTGGCATGGAGGATTTCCTGGATTGACAATGGTTTTTACTAGCCTTCCCATTTCCTAGATAGCCATAGTGTTGTGGGTTTTACTTTTGTTTTTTGGTTAGTTCTCATGCTCCTTATGGCTATGGGTTGAGTTATTAGTTCC
>APFE031509268.1:0-11169 GCA_000404065.3 Pinus taeda | reverse complement strand
TATAAATACCACTAGAAATCAATTGATTCAGTTAGGCCACGAGCTCTTGTAGGTGGGATTTCGGTGAAACTTGTAAACCCCACTCGAGAAATAGGATTTTTTATTTTATTTTTTAGCTTATGTACATGGGTTTGGTATTATGGTACTTGCGTGTACACACACTTTTATAAGGGTAGAGTCACGTATGGAATTTAAAAAATTGTTTATCAATGAATGACCAAGTCTGAATGGGAAAGGGCTACCCAAGGCCATGTAAGAGCATCATAACTACATGAGTGTTGAATAATTCTATAAAAATACTTTAGGGGGCAATCTATTACACATTAATTTGTCACAGTTATGAAAATGATGTCAAATCTAGGTCTTTCTTGATTCGATGAACTATGGCTATAATTCCCCTTGAAATATGGAAGAAATACCTTTCTATGGCGTATAAGAATTTTGGAATATTTACCGAAAAAGCCCTAATTTTGGAGATCATCGCAAGTCCTCAGCTCACAACCTATGATGGTCATTCCTTGAATAACTAACTAGCAATTTCATCACGATTTCACTTTGTCACAACCATGATGATCTTCTTACGTCAGTAAAACTAAAAAGTAAATGGACCTTCCTCTTCCAGAAGCCCGATAGTGGGCATCTAATCTGAATTGGTTGAGATTAAGCTCGATCTCCCCATATCCTAGGCTTCCTTCCTCCTTTATTGGATCCATCCCTCTCATTATGGATCTCTCAACTTCCACTACTTCCAATAAGTGCAACGCCCTCAAGGAGAACCAAGTTTCCATTTTAGATCTCTGAACTTACTTACGTGATGCCAAAATACTCATTGGAGTTCTTTTGATTTCAAAGGCTTGGGTTGATGATCATTGCAAGGGGACTGCAAAATCAAGGCACTTGGTTGTAATTATCCTTCTCTTTATTATTAATGCAAATACTTGTTTATTTTCCATATGCATTTGTTATAATGTCTATTGTAAGGATCCTTCATCTCTTACATGGATTATTATTGGATATTTGATGTATTTTATGATTTGATTTCTTTTTTGTCTCTGTCTTTTCAAGTCTCTCATTGAAGCATAAAGGGAGAAAGGCTAAAAGCTATAAAGCACAAAAACAAGGGTCATCATCAAGAATTTTGTGAAAAGATATGAGCTTTGCATCCTCTTCGTATCTGTGATTCAACCATAAATTAGGGAATGATTTCATTAATTTTTTTGTTTGTTTCTAGGCTTGGTTTCTGAGCCTAGGTATATCTGTCCTATCTACAGGATGATATTTTTCCGCTAAACATATGGAAACAAATCCCAACAACAAGATGTCCCAAAAATGAAAATTTTCCAAAAAACTTTCTTAGAAATTTTGTTGGTTGCAAATTCACAACCCATTTTTTTTGCTAAATTTTAGGGGTACTCAATGCATATATTTGGTCAAATAGTTGTTTCTAGATTATTCTCCTACGAATAATCTTTCCAATGTGTTCTGCGGGGCCCAATTTTGTGCCCAAAATTTAGATATATGATCTCTTAAATTCAGAATCCTGTAGTTGTTTAAACGTAATTTGATAAATGGTCTGGGAATTTTTTTGTTTTTTTGTTTTAATAATTAGAAAAAATAAAATCAAATTCCCACATGTGTGGGAGTAAGGCACGATTTGGTGTTTATAATATACAATGTCTTTACATATAGCATGAAATTAAGTGGGTACCATCGTGGAGGGACCAACTTGAGTGGAGAGTTGGGATCGTGATTGAGGGACCCATGAATATATTCTTTTAAATAAAGAAGTAGGGTCCATGTGAAGACATATAAAAACCTTAGACTATTCCCTCTTAGAGAAAAATAGAAATTCCATGATAAGAAATGCACCAAAAGGTGAGATCCCATGATGACATCATCTCTGTCTCCCTCTCTCAGAGTGACAAATTACAATGCTTTAAGATGAAAGCCCAAGAAAACCAGAAATTCCTCGATAAGAAATGTAATTAGAGGTCAGAGTCTAAGATGATGTCATCTCAGTATTTCTTTCTCGGAGTGACAAATTGAAATGGTTTGAGGCAAAATATTGAGATGAGACGAGAAAATTCTTGTTCTAGGTTAAATAGTTTTTTGTCAATTGATGTGTCCTTCTCGGGACAAAAATCTTGAGATAGACTAAAAATTCAACACTTAGAGATGAACCAAGTTTCCCAAGTAGTAAAAACATATTCCAAACGTTCAAATTACGATATATTTCAATTTGAAGGTTGAAATCAAACAAAATTTCAATTATTGGTAAGTTGACGAAGAGGTGGAAGCAATGAAGCAATTGAAAATAAAAACCAAGGAAAGCCAAAATTACCGAAAACAAAGAAAGATAATGCAATTCAAAGGCGATATAAGAAAAACTTATATGGAGGGCCCCATAATTTTGAGAAACTTTAGACGCTCAGACACCTTAACTAATCTAACATTAATTATGGTAACAGGAGGTAGGAGCTTTGAATGATTGACCCATGGAGTGTTAGCCTTCTATCTGACCATAAATTGAATAAAATTTATGGTCAACCTAAAATTTACAAACAAGGAGTCCCCCTTTCACCCATTTTCAGTTCTATTATGGCCCCAATCCATGCATTGAGTCGATATTTAGCCATCAATCTTCAACAATTTGTGGGTTCCACTTCTCGATATATCAAAGATTTTGCTGATTTCTTTTGCAAAAACAAAAACTTCCAGTTGATGAGAATGACATCTTGGTAAGTTTTAACATCGTTTCCATTTTCACGAAGATCCTGGTCCCTAAAGTTTTAAACACAATCTTGCAATTTGTAGACTCTGAAACCCTGAACCTAATCCACCAAACTACAACAATTTGTGGGTTCCACTTCCTCATATATCAAATATTCTGTTGATTTCATTTGCAAAACCAAAAACATCCAAGTTGATGAGAATTCCATCTTGGTAATTTTTGAGATCGTTTCGCTTTTCATCAAGATCCCAGTCCCTCAAGCTTTAAACCTAATCTCATAGTTAGTAGATGTTGACACCCTAAACCTGATCCAAATTTTCCTCACCTCAACCTTCTTTTCTTTTAAAGGTACCATCTATGAGAAGAAAAACGGTACAACTATGGCTCCCGCTTCTCTCCTGTCATAGCTAACATCTTTATGGAACACTTTGAAGCCAAAGCTCTTAAATATTGGCATCACAAACCAAAGTCTTGGTTCCCATTTGTTAACGACACATTTATCTTTTGGAAACATGGTCAACCTGCGCTCGATGCATTTCATTCCCATCTTAATAATATTTCCCCTTATATTCAATTCAATATGGAAATCGAACCAAAAAATCTCTTCTTTTCTTAGATTTCCTCGTTACCCACCTCCCGATGTCATCAAGTTTATATGAAAAAGACCCACACTTATCATTATCTTCATGCCCTTTTGCATCACCACCCATACCAAAAGTTAGCTATTCTTAAAACCCTCATCTCTAGAGAAATTAAAATCTCCACTCCCCAGTTCCTTTCTGCTGAAAAATCCCATATGTTCCAAGCATTCAAATCCAATGGTTATTCTCCCTCTCAGATCATTAAAGCATTTCAAGCTATCTCTCACCCTAGATCCATCAATTCTGATCCCTCTCCTTCACGTGGCCAAGTTACGCTCCCATACATTAATGTAACCACATATATTATAGTGAAGATCTTGGCCAAGAAGAATATAAAAGCCGTATTTAAGCCCCATAAAACTCTTAAACACTTGTTCTAGTTAACCAAAAATAAATCAGACCCCATACTAGGATCAAGGGTCTATTAGATTCCCTATTCATGTGCCAAATCATATATTGGCTAGACAGGTCACCCTTTCAAAGCTTGCCTCAAAGAGCACATAGTTGACACCAACCATAATTGTCTATTAAAGTCTGCCATCACTGAACACTCATTTAAATCCAAGCACTTGATTTGTTTTGATCAATAAAAAATCCTAGTATCTATTCCATTTATAACTCTTGAATTCAAGAATCCCTTGAAATTGAGAAGAACCTGAATAACTTCAATAGGGAGTATGGATACAAGCTTAGCCAATCATGGGAGCCCGTCATCTACCTGGTCACCCAATGATTCTTGCCCCCCTTTAGGTGCCATCTTTCCCACCCCCCTTGGTTGTCCTCTTTCCCGCCCCCTTGGTTTCCCTCTCTCCCCCTCTTCTTTGAACCCTTCGTGATGTTCATTACTTTTCATCAATATCCTTATCCCTTTTGTTCTTTCAATTTATCCTCCCCCCTCCTTTTTCATCGTTCCCTTTATTGTTTAAATTACATTTTAATGTTTCTATTAACTTATTAATTTCCTTGATTAATTCTTAATTAAGATTTGACCATTAGAATTTAATGCCCACCCCCACCCCCCGTTTTTTAACCTCATTACAAATTTTTCTAGTTAATTAAAATTTCCTAATTAATTGATTCTCATCTTATTTAATATGCCCTTTTTAATTATTTTCATCTTATTAAAAATCCCTTTTGATTTTGGTCCTTATCATTTACCCTCCCTCTTCTTTTCTCTTTATTATGCCCTATTTGGTTAAATGCCCATTTTAATTATTAACTAATTTTTTAATAAAACCATTTTTAATTTTAAAAATTTCTAATTTTTTCTAAATAATATTTTTTCAAATTAAATTTAATTTAAAACAAATTCTAATGATTAATTTTGAATTAATTCTAATTAATTTTATTTTAAAATATTTAATTTTAAATTTGATCTTGAATGGGTTTAATTCTTTCTTTAAACTTTGACCCAACGACTACTTCGTATCCTTATCCTATAAAAATGCTCATTAACACTCATTTACTCATAAATCTCTTTGGTCCTTGATGATGGATGGAGTAACCATTGAAATGTTGGATAGATAAAATCTATTACATAGTTCAATTTCAGAAATCTCCAGCAAAAAGAAAATCCTTCTCAGAGGAAGGAGGGGATTTGAATTTGGCTTCTTCAAGTACATATGAATATCATAAAGCATGGCCGGTCATCTCAGGTGCATACTTTCATATGACTCTTCACAGGGAGGGGTTTCGCGAGTATGAAAGATATGATGGTGGTGATGTTTTCAAGGGATATGACTCAGAAACAAGAATCATAAGATGAGGAAAATTCAAGTTGAAGCTCATGGGTGGAAGGATTAGAACTCTCCTTAGTGTTCTGTACATTTTTGGATTGACTAGAAATTTGATTTCTGTAAGGAAGCTGGAGAATGCAAGTGAAAAAATTGTTTGAAAAGGATACCTGTAGGATGGTTTGAGGAGAAATATTATTTTTGATGGGAGTTCGGATTGGAATTATATATAAGCTACTGGAAAGCATTGTTAGTGATGGGTGCAACATTTTTGTTGTTCTTGAGAGTGCAACAGAAGATGGAAAAGTTCCTACAGTCTCGAAAAAAAGACTATGTTTTGGCATCAGAGACTATGACATATATTGGAGAAGGGCCTTTGAGTAATACACTGCAATTGTATGTTAGAGTACTACACTGTAATTTTATGGTAGAAAGTATGTCTAATTTCTTTTTTGATTTTGATATTTGCGAACATTGTTTGTATAGGAAGAGAAATCGAGCAAGATTCTCCTTTGGTTTTACAAGGTTAGAGGGAATATTACAGTTTGTGCATAGTGATGTCTTTGGACTTTTGTTAGTTCCATCACTGGGTAAATCTATGTGCTATGTTTCATTATAGATGACTTCTTGAGGAATATATGGACTTATTTTCTAAGGAATAAATATGAAATCTTTGACAAATTCAAAGAGTTTAAAGCTCTTGTGGAAAATCAAAAGGAGGAAAATTAAGGTCTCAGGGATAGATAATGGTGGCGAATTCTGTGGCAATGAATTCAAATAATTTTGTAAGAAGTCAGGTATAATGAGCTAGAAGACTATTAGGAAAATATCAACAACAGTCTAGAAAACCAAAAAGTTCATAAAAATCAAGAAAATATCGATAAAAATTGGCAAACATTGGACAAATTAATATACCACCAAAATATCAGTAAGAATTAGCAATCATTGGCTAGGCCAAAAAAACATGATTTTGTGATTTTTTTTGCGATAAAATTAGGGTGTTTGACACACTTTAAGAGAGTGGAATTGCAGAAAGGATAAACATGACGTTGAAAGAGAAACCAAGGAGCATGCTCAAGATTGTTGTGGTAGGATAAGGATTATGAGTAGAAGTAGTGGATATTGCGTGTTATTTGGTAAATAGACCACTCTCATAAGCATTAGATGAGAAGACTCCACACAAGGAATAGGTTGATAAGACACCCTCTCATAAAGATATCAAGGTATTTGGCTGTGATGCTTATGCACATGTTCCAAAGTAGAATAAGAGTAAGTTGGATAAGAAAGCTGAAAACTGTATCTTTATTGGATTTAAACCACGGGGGCTTCATTGGGGGAGAAATGCCATATCACGTGGGTTCATATTGGGGGATATTTATTGAGAAAAAAATGACATAATATATTGGGGGATATATAGGGGATAGAGGTTTATTATATTGGTAGGTATAAAAGATGGATCCCAAAGTTAATGAAAAAATATAAAGGGGTATAAAAAATGTTAATGAAAAATGGATATCTACAATATGTAGTGAAAGTAGGGGTTTTTAAGTTGGGAAGGTGTATTGGGTTCATATTGTTAGGGGGTTAAATAATGTGATTTTTAGAGATATTTTCCAATATTTAGTCAAATTAAGGGTATTTTTTAATATGCCATGAACGCACACCATATGTCAGAGGTTCATTGAGTGAAGCCCCCGTGATTTAAACATGGTCTAAAAGGTTATAAGCTTGGGAACCCATGAGATAAGAAGGTTGTGTATAGTAGAAATGTGGTATTTAGATAAATAAAATATGTCAAATAGGAAGTCCTACCCAGGGAGAATGAACCAGAAAATATAGAGTTTGAATTAAAGGATGATAAATTAAACGTTTTCATTAAAATTTTGCTTTGTTTATTATTGACAATGATCCTAAATTTTAGGGAGGTAGTGGATTCAGAGGATGAATTTTTTTGGAAAAAGGCTATGGTTGAATAAATGATATCCTTGGAAAAAATGAGGCTTGGAATCTAGTGGATTTATTAACTAGAAAAAATCCTCTTGGAAATAAATGGTATTTAAGTAGAGTGGAGAAATACAATAGAGATGCTTTGTTGATAAAGAAAAAATGCGCACTTTGGGAATTTTTTAGAAAAAATAAAAATAAACCAAACAAATCACGAAATCCAATCTTTTTATATGTTTCAGACACTCAGAAAAGGCTATGAGAAAAGGTTCAAAAGTAAAAAAAAAGGAGATGATGAAGAACGAGACGTTCCCCAACAAAGTCGCCAATTTGTTAGGCAGTCTAATCCTTCTTGCAAACAAGATGGATCTCCCTAGATTTCAAATAAAACCTAGTAACAAACATGGGAATAATTGCTACCTTTCCTTAGCTTATGACTGATTGAAACATGTAGTATGTGAAGAATCACTTACCTATTTAGTAAGTGCTTGTTGAAGTCCTTTCAGTGCTTTCCATAGGCAAGGTTTCCTCAATACCTTAGAGGCTTTCCCAATGTCTTCCACAACTTCTCCATGATTATCCAAAAGAGATCTACATAGACAAAAACATTCAAAAGGATCAAAGCATATCGAATATAAAATCAAAGGTAAACAAAGTTCTTAACTTAGCATACACCATAAGTTGAATAAATAATTAGTTATAAACCATGTGAGTGATAAAGGAATCTCACAAATAACATCAAAATAGACATAATTAGGAAATAAAATTTTCTTTGTATTGAATTCAAAGGAGAAATAGCTTGAAATGTCGTTGCCTTGATGTCAGAGGGCTCTTCCCATGATCATCAACCTTCTTCTTGGATGAAAAGCCTCTAGCCCTATTTTTGCAGCATAAGCCTACCTTCAGTGGTCCTCCCCAACCTTTTGGCCTGTGTTTGATTTATAGGCCAAGAGGAGGAGCTTTTAGATCCTCTTATTAAGGGATGAGATCCTCAAAAGGTGGGATAGGGGATCCAAAAATAAAGGGAATTAGCTCCATCATGAGAGGGATCAAGCTTGAATAAGCATCAACTCAAATATTTGAGTTGGGAAAGATTCGCCAAAAAAAGCTTCTAGAATTTACTTTTTTTTCTTTTTTTCTTTTTTACTTGCATTGAGTCATATGCACAGTCCATAGTGTAAGACAGAGTGCATGTTTGCGCTGAATTTAATAGTAAAGTCCACGTATGCATAGAAACTGCCTAGGGAACCATGCAGGAAATCAAAAATAGTTTTTAGGCCTTGTAATCCAGAAATTTCATTCTCTTTGGGATTTCTTAGCTTCTAGACTTGTAGAGAAATGCTTTGGAACAATTTGATGGACATCGAAAGATGCAGGTTTATGGTCAATTTACTAATGGTGAAAAAATGACGTGTAACACCCTCCCTTGGCAAGGTTTCCTCACATCAGAAGGTCCAAAAACTAGGGCATATCCCTTTCTCAAAATCATCATACCAGTCATAGCATGCTCATGGCAATCAATGGATGATATTGGGTACCAGTGTCCCACAATGGCCCTACTCCTGAAGTGTTTTACCGACATGCTACTATTTGTTCAAATTCCTTTCATTGACGCTACTAATTTTTACAGTCGATTTCAACCACCCAGACAGGGCATTTCCATGCTTTCATGTACCAAGCACATAGTTCCCATTAGATTCAAAATGAAATGAAATAAATCCAAATAATACCTTATTGGTGGGCTGTCAATAAGGTACACTTGCACTTATGTTCACTTCTTGTCATAGCAAGCCAAACCATCTCTTGATCAAATCATCATGTATAAACATCACATCTAGTTAACTCAAAACATAAACATCATAGATCAAAATCATGAATCACTTAAAATCATCATAAAACAAAATCATAGATCACATGTAAACATCATAAATTAGAATCATAGATCACATGCGTAATAAAAATGAAATAAAATATTGATACTTATCCTTTAATCCGTCCTTTTCTTCTACCTTTTTCCTTTTTGTACACACACTGGATTGGTTGCCACACCCGACAAGCACCTAGTTACCTCTCTCCTCTTCAATCACATACACATTCACACAATTTACATCACAACACATACACTTACACCCGATGTACAACATAACATAATACATACACCTACACCCGACGTACAACACAATACATATATGTACACAAAGTACACCACAATGAATACCCATGTCACAATACACCAACTACACAATTCTTGTAACACAATAGCATAGTACCACATGTGCACAACATAACGTGGATGACTTGTACACAATACCACATGTACATAGTTCCACCCACACAACGTGTACACAACACCACATGTACACAACACCACCTGCACAACATGTACACAACATCACATGCATGGTGTGTACACAACGCCATATGCACAACATGTGCACATCACCACCTTCACACAACACCCCATGTAAAACATGTACACAACACCACATGCACACAACACCACATGTACAATCATGCACACACCACCACATGTACATAGCACCGCATATACAACATGCATGCAATGCCATATGTACACAACACCTCATATGCAATATGCACAAAGCACCATATGTACACAACATCACATATCCAACATTCACACAACACCATATGTACACAACATCGCATATCCAACATGCACACAACACCATCTATACACAACACTGCATAAACGACATGTACATAACACCATATATACACAACACTGCATGTATACTGTTAGCGCTTGAAATTTCACCTCAGGCTGAGAAAGGTAAACCTCAAGGCTACATCAAACCATTTAGCCTCGTAGCTAGCCCTACGGGGCAGGAGAAGGCTCTCTCCGGTCTATCTCGTAAAATCTTCAATAGATGAGATGAACAATAGGGTAACACTGATTTTAGGCTAGTAAACTGATAAAGAGGGTTGATTTAATATTTTTGGGGTTTTTGGTGGCAATTGGAGGGAGTGCAATTCAGGGTGCGGGGATTGAGTTCAGTTTTTGCAGGGGGGGTCTTTAGGGCAAGGTAGGAGTTTGTGCTGATGCCTTTAGCTTAAATGGATGATCAAGGAAGAAAGGAGAAAAGCTAAAGAGGGCAAACAATGACTTTGAATCCTCTCTAGATAGTGGAAAACATAAACCTTAAACAAATTTAAAAGCTGAGCATGGCATGCATGAATTCAAACTTTATCACTTCATTTGTTTAATAAGCGGCAGTAAAGAAAGAGATGGAACACATAAACACACTTACAATTACAATAAGAGAACACACCATCAAAACAAGAGTCCACAAGAATCCCAATGATGTCTGCAAAACCCTGGTCTTCCTTTTCCTCAAATTACAGGATACAAGTAAAATATACAATATGAGCTTCTCCCTCAAGAGTCCAACCATGAAAATGAGTAAGAGAAGGCATAATATAGAAGATATAAATCCTTTCCCCACCTCTAGGGGTCGAGCTCAGCTTCCTAGGAGCTGTTTCAACTAATTCTAAACTAATCACTAGATAATAGGCAGTCAAAACAACTTGCTCTAAAACTTAGGAAACCTATCCATGCATTAAATATTTACCATTTACATCAAGGAAACTTCTAGAAGTGTTCAAGGAGAGTAAAAATATCTAAGTGCCATGAAAATTACACAAAAATCCATCATTTACATGCCTCAAAAGTCAACCAAAGTAAAAACAGTGTTTTGCTGGCCGAACTGGTCAAAACAGTGAAATTTCCCTGAGTGGTCGCGCCCCTCACTTTGACTGGTCACGCGCATTGACAGCTCTGTTTGAGGGCCTTCCTGGTGTCCAAATCAGGTACAAGATAGCTCATTGGAAATTTTTGTGAGTCTACTTTCCAACCCCACTGGAATTTCTGAATTTGGAGTTGATTTGACCCCTCAAAAGTCATTTCTCCCAAGGCAGCTTTCTGCAACTCAAAAAAAGGGGCAGAAAGTCAAAATTTGCATGTATTTTGAGCTTTTGGGAGCCCAAATCTTCATAAAATCTGAAACCCATCCATAGGCAAGTGTATTTTTGCATGAAAATTCCAAAAATGTAGAGTTTTTCCCGTTCTGAGCTGTCCCCATGACTGGTCGCGCACGGG
>APFE031509264.1:0-13585 GCA_000404065.3 Pinus taeda | reverse complement strand
TATATTTTAAATTAATTTAAAGTTATTAAAATTTAATGTTTAATAAATATTAGTTGTATTATGTGATTATGAATATACAATTTATTATAAATTTGTATTTTTATTAGGTATTTAAATGTACTAGATATAATATCACTATAAGGATCAATGAGAATATTTTTTGAGTTGGAATTTAGGGATTGCCACAAACAATCAATGAGAATTTTATGTGTTTCTGCAAGTTTTTTATGGGTATAAAGAGAATTATTCAAGATTCCATTATCATTAGTAACTATGTCATTATTTTACATCACTCTATCAATGGCTCTCTTTCGTTTGACAACAAACTCTAAGTCATTGTAAAAGGATATATCATATGGTAGGAATATTTCATTCCAAATCATTTATTCATGTTCATAGGAACAACAGCAAGAAGGCATATCAACTCATGAATGAGGGATTCCATCTAGTAAAAGGAAACCTTAAAAGTGGATAGGGTTCTATGCTTAACCCCAGTTACTTAACTCTGATTGCAAACCATTTTTTGTAAGTATTGTTTTTTAGTTGGTCTATTTTAGAGGATCTACAAGCTAGAATTTTTAAAACACTAACGCTCTTGTGCCTGCTCCATGGCGTAGTTTTGGATCACAGTTTAAAATTTTGTTGTGTAATACAGTGTTGATGAGTCTAGACTAGAAAGAATACTTTTTAAAGCTGTAGAATTATGCTCCTAGCACAGATTTTATGAAATATAAATATATAAAAAATAAAACAAATGTAACATATATAAACTTCATGCATTTAATTTAATTTATTTCTATCTATTAAAATAATCAAGCTTATTTTTTTTATAAATTAAATGAATGATATATGTAACAATAAGTTTGTAGTTTGTGTTTTTTTTGGGAGGATGTTTTTTATAATGTTGTTTAAAATATTTACATATTAAAAAATATTTTTTTTGTTGATCAAAATCCTTTATGAATTGTTCAAAAAAGTACAAAATTCATCTTGTTGGCCAACTTCTACCCCATTTCCAGGAGATAAGTGCAAAAGCATAAGAGATATTTCCATTTGTTACATGAGTCCCAAAAGAAAAATGGCCAAGTTACTCAAAACACAAACAAAACCAAGAAGCAACCCACAATATTCATATCAAGGGAGAGGATTCAAAGCATGACAACCACCCGGTGCCACAGGAGGGTCATGCGCTTCATAACTGTGATATTCAATATGCGCTAATTGCGCCTCAATATCATCCATTCGATCGTTGTTGTGGCGTTGACTACGTCTCACTGAAGCAATAAACACCAAAAATTATCCCTAGATGTACTCGACATCATTGACATAAACTATGATTTCATTTTTGTCGACATATCTTTGTTGGTGAATCACATCAAGGGAGGCTTGAAGATCCGTTAATAAGTCAAATATCATGGTTAGGGATGGTGGTTGCTCCATGCAACCCGATGATTAGGCTTGTTCATGGGATACCTCCCCCACCACATTTTATGCTCCCTCTGCATCAAAATATTGCTCTTGAGATTCCCGCTCCACATATTGGCCTCGAGTGTTTCCACCCCAACGAGTACGCTCGTGTTGGCGCAACATATCCTCTACCTCTAGGTACCAAGACTGATTAACTAAACTAATACACTACTCTGACCAAGAGTGTTGGAACACCGCTTTGTCGAAACCACACTACTCTCCAACAACAACCCTTTTGTCGAAGTGAATAACTAACCAAAATCCCATAGACGATAATAGGATTTTGAGAAGCACCTCCCCACACAATGAAGTGGGCCCAAGTGACCAGAGAAGACATGAAATCCCCGCACCAATGCAAATGGGCTAGATAGATGTCCCCACGTTCACCCAACTACCAGCCCACACATTCCCCTTCCCTGCCCAGCTCCAATTCAAGCATACATAAAGCATTACATAAATTTTGTGGTCTAAAGTGGGCCTCTTAAGGAATATCATAAAATAATAGTGGAAATAATAAAATAAGATTGTATTACCTCATCAAGTTTTGGTGGGAAAAAAAACTTTTCTTAATTCGTATTTTCAACTTATCTCCTTATGATTTTTATTAAATTTTGAGCAAGAACACTTATTGGATGTGGAATTTAATTTTACATCCAAGGAGTAGCCAAGTTGCATACTTTTTATGGACCCTATTACACGAAAAATGTAAAATAATTGAAAAAACATTATTGCAATCACATTTTTTCAAGTATTTCACATTTTTCATGTAATAGAGATCATCAAAAGTATCTAACATGGTTACTCCTTGGATGCAAAAATAAATTCTACATCCAACGAGTGCTCCCTCTCAAAATTCCAGTAAAATCATAGGGATATAAGTTGAAAATACGAGTTGAAAAAATAGTTTTTTTGTTAATCTTTTTACTCCAAAAATGGTGAATCATCCCCCCATGGTTGACCTCATCATATTGAATCGTACTCATTCTTATAAAATTGATTTTTGTTGTACATTTTTGTGTTGAGGCCCATTTTTTACCTCAGAATTTCTTTAATGGAAGTTGCGACCAAGGAAATTTAAAAAACACTAGAGCCCTAAGATTACTAGGGTGAAACCCAATACCCACTCCTTTGCAATACATAATAGAAAACTATAAAGGGTTTTTCCACCACGAGCAGAACACCCAAAATATCAAAAGACCAAGAACTGAAATTGAAATATCCCGAAATGCCAGACAATACAAACATATACTCGAATTCTAATTAAAGGTAGGAAAGAAGGAGTTACCTAAACATCGACTCTAGACCCCTCATTGACAAACACCATACTATTGCACCAAGGTCGCATAGGAAACCTCATGCTTCCTAGGTCTGATCCCAATTTTAGATGATAATAAAAAGCCAACCTTTGTTCATTGAGCAACCTAGGGTCCCAGATAACAGTTTGGTCCTTAAATGCATTAAAAAACAATTTGTATTTCTAGACTACAAACATAGTCAGTTTCCTCCACCAGTCAAGACGCATGCTTGGCCCTCCAGATATGCTTCCCAAATGAACCAAGCAGGTTATCTTGTTCAAACACCACAATTTCATCTCTCGGTTAATTATTCTACTCACCACCACCAACACAAGTGGTGTAATAACCCATATCCATTCACAAAGCTTCCGCTACAGGCCATCCAACCCTAAGTGTTTTCCTATAGATATCAGGAACTCACCCCAGATTACATACAGGAAGAAATCTCCCAGGCAAAAGGGGAGACCTCTTCCAACAAAACCTCCCTCTTCGACACATAGGCTTAATGGAATGGATAGACTAGATACCAGTGGGAACACGAGGGGATAATTGCCAACACATACAAATGATGGATCTATGCTGGAAAATGAAATTTCTATTAGGAAGGTGTTGTAGCGATTCAAAGGACCCTCCAAAATTTTGGCCTGCACCAATTTCGGAGCCTCCCTTGGAGAGTTTCACTTGATGGCTGCACACACTCTGGTTCACTCTGTGAGCTCATGTGAGTATTTACATTTGCCTTGCTTGTTTATTGCATTCAAGTCTCTGCATGTTGATGTCTAAGTCATGCTTGCGACCATTTTCTGGTTATGCTCAAAGTCTTTGCTTTTTATGTGTTTGATGTGCTCGCCATGAAAGCATTTGTCACACTCACACATGGAGTCACATTCACTGTCGTGCAAGCATCGTCTCGATCATGAATGATCAGTCACAAGTGTCATGCCTTTCGCTTGCACCGTTGGTTAGTCATGTTTAACATATGTATCGGGATGATATGGTAGTTTTGTCTTCAAGTCATGTGAGTGTGTGTCTGTATGATCACCTATGCATCAAATTGTCATGCATATTACAGTTGAAAACATAACAAAGGAAATGTGGGACACCATCAATAAGTTGTATCGTGATCCATCTGAGAATCGAAAAATGATTCTCGAGGAGAAGCTGAGGATGATCAAAATGAAAAAGGTTTAGAATGTTAAATCCTATCTCACATGGATTCGGGTTATTAGAGATGATCTTGCAGCTCTTGGAGAGAAACCATTAGATAGTGAGTTGGTGTGCACAACACTCAATTGGTTCACCAAGAATTAGTGTACATTCATTCAAGTGATTTATGGGTGAGACACGCTTCGTAGTTGGAAGTTCCTATGCATTAAATTTTACTCAGGAGTTTGAGCTAAGGCTCAATATCAAAGAGGGTACTACTAGCAGCATTGATAAGGGACTGAAGATAGATAAGGAGGAGGGGAATGTAGCCCTTGCAAGAAATGGAAAAGCAAAGAAGGGTCCCATTCATGGACACGACTGAAAGGGAGAAAAGAAAAAAAAGGTCTTGTCGAAGATCAAGTGCTTTGGATGTGGTGAGTTTGGTCACTACGTCACCCAATGTTTGGAGAGGAAAAGGAAAAGAAGGGGAGGCAAACAAAAATTTCAACAAATATTAATGACTTGACCACCAGGTTAGAGGATGTGTTTGATATGTTTTCCACATTATTCTTAGATGGAAGTGGATTATGATGCTCCATGATAGGATTTGTAGGAAGTATGGATCTATTGAAGGAGGGCTTCATCAGTAGATTAGATCCAGTTGTTTTATATTCTTCACATGGATCTGTACCTTTTATACGGGAACCCACAGTAGTAGAATAGCAAGAGTATTGAGGTGTTAGCTAGGCATAGTCATATACTTGAAAGACAATGTAGAGCTAGGGTGGTGCATTCAGAGACTCAAGGGACAATTGCAGTGACACAATAGATCAGTGATAGTTTGAGACTCAGAGGGAGTTGCCTTATGGAAGCTCAATCTTTAGGATCTGAGAGATCAATACACACAAGTGCATTGGTTTTAGTAGTGTAGAGGCATTAGGAATGTGAGATAAAGTATGTGTAGTAGCATAGTGGACAGTGACTATTTTCTTCATAGTGATTTCCAGTGACAGATAGTCATTTCAGCTTAAATATTGGAAGGAAGGAGGTATCATAGATGTTAGACATCAGCAGCGTGGATCAGGTCATTTACTTCATAGAATAGATGGGTATAGTGGAGAACACCTTCCTTGCTAAGAGGGAGCCATTAGAGAAATTTTGAGGTCTCAAATGCACGCCGTAAGGAATATTATAAAATAATAGTGGAAATAATAAAATAGGATTAAATTACATCATCAAATTTTAGAGGGAAAAAATTAAGAAACCACATTTTCAACTTGTATTTTCAACTTATCTCCCTATGGTTTTACTCAAATTTCGAGTGGGAACACTCAGTGGATGTAGAATTGGAATTCCTCATCCAAGGAGTACCCATGTTACATACTTACGATATACCCTTCTATAGGAAAAATGAGAAATACATGAAAAACTGTGATTGCAACCGTTTTTTTCATATAGCAGGGTCCATCAAAAGTATGAAACATGGATACTACTTGGATGAGGAATTAAATTATGCATCCAGTGAGTGATCCCTCTTGAAACTTGAGTAAAACCATAGGAAGATAAGTTGAAAATATGAGTTCAAAAAGTAGTCTTTTTATTTAGTCTTTTTAATTTTTACTCAAAAAATGGTAAATCATCCCCCGTGGTTGACATCATCATATTCTATCCTATTCGTTCTTATAAAGTTTATTTTGGTTGTACATTTTTGTTTTGAGGCCCATTTTTTACCTCAAAATTTCTCTAATGATTTGGTAGCAACGAGCAGGTGTTCTAGTCTCAAATGATGTCTAAGAGGCTAAGGAACATGAGATCTCCAAAATCCAGAAAATGTTTCATCAGATAAGACTTAAAAATTCCTTAATTAAATTAATTATCTAATAATCTAACTACTTCCTAATTTTAACTTAGGGAAGTTGGTTAATTAAAGTTAATTAATTAAGATAATTTGATTTTTCTCTAGAGACTTCTATTGGAGTTAAAGTGATCTAAGCCATAGATTGGGATTAGAACTTGGTCATTGGTTGCTCAATAGAAGACTATAAGAGAAATTTGAGGTTTTGGAGAAGTGGCATCAAAGAAGATCAGAGTTGAGCAGTTCAACTACCCAGTTGTAAGTATTTAGCAAGGGTGCATTTGAAGATAGCGAAAGAATCAAAGCGAGTGACCAATAAAGATTTGGAAGAAGAGATTTTGGAAGAAGATTTTCTCAGTATTTCTAGTGTCCGAGAGATAGGAAAGAGGGAGATCGAATTATTTGCAAAGGAGGTCATACACAACTGTTATAGCTCTAAATATCACCCTTGGTATTTGTGATGTTTGGTTTATGGCCTAGGGCAACCCCTCCTTCCAAAATTGGTCCAAATATTTTAACAACAGTGTTTTACTCCCTGTACGCTACTTTTCCCCTATGATAAAAGCATGTACATGCGGGTTTGTCTATACCCAACTCGCGTATATGTGTTAAAGCACTTAAAAAAATTAAATTTCCTTAATTATGGGCAGAGTTCACGGGTTTTACCTATAGATTACCTCCTAGTGCCCGTGGTACAACTATTTTCCAACTGTTTCCCAACTAAAAAAATAATTGCGAGAAGTATAAATAGACTTCTATGGGAAGGCCTTAAGGAGGAGAAGAGATAAAATTACTATACTGAGATTATCCCTTGACTGAGTCTGAAGTATCCTTGTGCTTCAAGAACTTCCCCAAGTTTACGAAACCCTTGTTTCCTTGAGTGTTGATATTCTCCCACTTGCTTGAGATATCATGGTATTGGTTATGGAAGGAAGCTATTGAAGAATGGGACTGGACGGATCTGGAGGACGGTTCCGCTTGGAGCTAGAAGAAGAAGACTTAGGTGAATTCTCTCTGTGTTGGTTATAGCTTTGTACAATAAAAAGAAACATTGTCTTATTCTTGAGATTAACTTTGTTTATGCATCAGATGTTGTTGTAATTCATGTATGAATGTCATTTTGATGTATAACTAATCATCTTGCTTATATGATATAAAGTTGGTTTCATTAAAATTCTTTATCTATATGATGCTATGTATGTTCGGATTGGCTGATTTGCAAATCCGAATATCATCAGGAGTCGCAGAGGGTCTGAACCCTACTGGAACTACCCAAATGAAGGATATCTGGGTATGGCCGCTATCACATAGTTTGTTTATATAATCATGTTGCTTGAGTTGTATGAGTGTTTCTTATTGTAGTTTTCTCTTGCTCTGTTGGGGTTTCAACCCAAAGCCCTAGGGTACTTATTCCCATAATAGAATTGGCGACTCCACTGGAGATAAAAATCTTGTTATTCCTAGTTTGGGTTGTTCAGTGTCAATCAGGGCTCAGTTCTTGGTTAGCTTATTGTGACAGTATTGTTTGGTCCAATAGAATCTCAAACCTTAAGTCTGATCTTTTTGATCTGGCTTCATTTTTTATTTTTCTTGAAAAGCTTTGTATACGCACTTTTCTCTATTTATAGTAGTGTACACACGCTCATTTCTATGAATGCAACCCGTGTATACGTGAGTTTCCTTTGTCACAAGCGTGTGTACACTCCTCTATGCTTGAAAACAGTCGCGTATACCAATGTTTGCATGCTTTTTTCAAATCTTTCTGCCCAAAAAGATTTGTTTCTTGGTCTATTTGGTTTCTGAGTGGTCAGTTTCTATATTTAGAATTTAATTATTCAGTGAGCTTACTATTTTGAATTCTCTTCTGCTTTGAAATTTTTTTGGCCTAGGTTTGCTTTTGAGTGAGTTTTATGATTTTTGTTTGGACACACAAGACTTCTTATAGAGGTTCTTGATTGTTCTGGTTCTCTGGAACATCAGATTGTTTTCAATCTTTGTGTCAAGCTTGATTATTGGTCTACTTGCTTTGCTTTCCATCATTTCGTGGCCTTATACCTTTTATTGCTTTTTGAAAGTTTCTTTTTGATGAATTTGAAAATGTTTATTTCCTGACTTCTTGGTCAATTTCTCAAAGATCTTTGCTACTGTTTCGGTCGATTAGCACAAGTTGAAGCCCTTTTTGTTCAAGTTTTCCTTCACTGTCGAATTTGTAACTTGCAAAGTTTCCTTGTGCTCTTCTTTCATTCTTTGAGTCTTTGGTGGCATATAGAGTGCTTTCGAAGTGTTGTTTTCATTACTTCTTGAAAAAGAAGAGTCCTTAAAAAACATTGTTTTTGTCTTCTTTTTCCAAGTTTGATTTTGGTTTCTTTTGATTTTTTGAAAGTGATTTGTGATCTTTTTTATTAGTCCTTCTTGTTGGATAAGATTTTGTATTGAAAATTTGTATTCTTTTGAAACACTTAAGTTGGCTTATTAATAAGTTATAAACAATTGCTTTCGTTCTTTTTAGAGTAAACTAGGATCTTGCATTATCATGTACACCTTGCATTAGGATAGTTTTTCATTATTAAAGGATCAATAGTCTTTTTAGCTTTTGTGAGTGTGAAGTGTGGTATAAGAAAAGAAAATAAAAAAGTTTTTGCTTTATAGAAGTTTCTTAGAACCCAAGTAGAAATTTCTTTTCATCGAAGAACAAATGATTGCATTTCATATAAGTTAGTTTTTCATTAATTTCTTTTGCGTCATACAAACACCATCGGTTTCATTTCCATATTGTACCTTTCACTTAAAAGAACAACCACTTAAAATCAAGTGCTTAATAAAATAAACTAGAACTTTTTGTATTGTCACCAGAATAAACCAACAAGTTTTAGGTTTATTTAGGGCCTTGGATTAGGTGAGAGGAGAGTAAACTGTCCAAGGCCACTCTAAATTGTAAAACATAGAAGTCTAATTAAAGAGTGAAATCCAATCGTGTTAGGGAGACTAGGAAAGATCCATGACTGGGAGTTAAGCACAAAGGTTTGTAAAGATAAGGGCAAGAGACACCCCCTCTCTTACTTGTCAGATCCTACCTCACAACTGTTTTGCCCAATTTCTGATACGAGTCGGTGTCTTTAGTTGCCTATCCTAGGGATCCACACAGGTGGTTGTGGAGGGGAATCCCGTGGCACCCTTTCGAAGCTTGGGGGCTTGCACTGGTAAAGGGTGTTGTCTGGAGGTCAACGTAACTACCTCTGATACCTTCATTAGTAGACCTGGGGCGTAATTACCCCAGTCTATTTTCAGAAGGCCCTTATTATTAACTTTCTTGTATTTTGGTGTCTGATCCTAATCACCTAGAGTGGAAATACTAGAAAGTTGTTTGATTCCTGATCTCTTTAGGGACATTTTTTAGTGTGTGTTCTGTGCTCCAAGTCAGCCTAGCTTTTAATTTTCTTGAGTTTTTAAGTAGATCTTATAAAAATAATTCAAAGTGGCTGAACGACTATCTCGACAGTCCCGGAGACTTCGTAGGCTTTCACTTACGAGTCTAGAGCCTTCTACTAGAAGGTGTAGGAGTGATTCTACCAGTGGTTTTCAACCAGTGGAAGTAGGCACATTGGAAATTGATACTCTGCTTGGGGGCATTAGTTCACAAGATAGACCTAGTACTACCACAGAGTTAGAGAGGAACACACTAGTTCTTTCTCAAGTACTCTTCCAGACAGAAGATAGTATTGAAGTAGAAGAGATTTCAAATTCGGTAGCGGCTTCGAATTCTCCTCTCCCTCCTGATCATCGAGATGTATTGTTATACGTTGGAACTCCAACTCACAGGCCTTCAAGCCAAGGTCCACACACATCTATCGCTTTGATGACCACTGTTGTAAGCATGGCATCCACCACGAGTGTTGTGAGCATGCAGACTCCCATATCTGTGCAAGGGGGAGGAACTATTTCCATCCCTTCTAATACTCCCAACACTTCCTTATGTGGGTCTACTTCAATTCTGTCAACAAGTGGAAGTTCTCAAGGTAATGCATCCAGTTTTGGATTTTTCCCTTTTGGAATGCCCTCTCAAGGTATTCCTTCAATTCCGTTGAATATACCATCAACCGCCTCCACATCCATGATGAGTGGATAGGCTTCTTTTCAAGGTTTCTCATTTGGAAGTGGTCATATAGCACATTCCAATCTGACAGTAGGGTCTATTCCTTTTCCTTTCATAAGTCAAGGTGGTAACCCGTTTCAAAGTTGGACAAACCTTGTGTTTAGTGGGATAGGAGCCAGGAATCAGTTTTCCAACCAACAAGGGAATGTGCCATATTCCTCAGTTAATTCATTTCAAAGTTTTTCACCCTTTGCTAATGCTTGGAACCCTTATCAGGGGCTGCCAGCTCCTTTCAATACTTCATTAGGGGGTAACTTTACCGGTTACGAAGGATTTTCAACTAGAGTTGGTCAAACTCCGAGTTTTGTTGGACCACAAGGATCACCCTTTGGTGTAGTAGGTTCTATAAGCTACTTCGGGCAACCTAGTGCCTTTCAAAATCCAAGTCATTCTTTTCAGACCGATGGGAACCCCACCCAGTCCAAATGGAATCCCCAAGGTCCTCCACGACTTCCTCTTCTAGCCACGCTTAATCTACCAGACTTGACTAAATTGACGAATGATCCAATTAGGTACAATCTGACTTAGCCTCCAGTCCCAACTAAACTTCCATCGGATATTCCAAAATTAGAAGGGAAGAATGGTGAAGACCCAGGAGACCATGTGACCACGTTCCATTTATGGTGCTCATCAAACTCCCTGATCGATAATTCAGTCAGGTTGAGGTTATTTCAACACACCTTAATGGGTAATGTGGCCAAATGGTATATAGAGTCACCAGGGGGCACTTTTACTTCTTTCGTTGATTTGGCTAATATTTTCTTAAACCATTTTCAGTTGCCTGTCTATTATGAAGCTGAAACTAAACTTCTAGCCAATTTTCATCAAGACATGGAAATTCACATTTCGGATCATATTTAGGAATGGACATGGAGAAAGAGGATTATCAAAGCCAAAATTCCACCAGAGTTCCATCTCAAATGGTTTTTAAAATCTTTACAGCCTAAAATCTCTAAGGATGTTTCTCTTTCTGGTGTTTATTCGGAAGAGCAGACTATTTTTCGAGCCTAGTAATTAGAATTAATATATTCTCAGTCTGGGACTCTTCAAAAAATCTTACCTGACACTCCTAGATCGAAAGTTGATTTAGCCAAATCGAATCTTGGCTCTCATGCCGATGGTATGGTTGGATCAATTGACGCAAATGTGGTGAACCTTTTGAACCAATTGCAGCAGTTGTCTTTACAAATTGCTTCTTCTAACCATGCAACACCGTCTACACCTTCGCCCTCCCAAACTACCTCCATTAACATCATTTAGGCTTCTAACCCCAAGGGAAATCAACAATCCGTTGGGAATAAGAAGGGACGAGGTAAGAAGAAGAATCAGGGAGAGAAGGGTAATGCGAACAAGCTCGACAATGGTGCCGGTGAGGGTAGAAAAGAGTCTAAGAAGAAAGTTAAATTTCCATGCTAGTTATGCAATGGAGACCATTTGACTCACCTTTACCCTAATATTTGGGATGCTCAGTGCTTGTTAGTGAAGCAAGGGTCCTCTAGCTCCCAAGCTGTCCTGACTAACCCTTTTCCCCAAGGGTAGCAATTACTTGCTGGTGCGAAGTCGAATGCTCGTACCTCCGCAGGGGGCAACTAGGAAGGGGAAAATTCCTCAAATGTGTATATGATGAACTCACATGTCGACGTTGCCACATGCGCATGCGATTACGGTGAAACGGAAACATCTAAGGCAAAATTTGTTCCTGAAACCTGAGACCTGCTTCATATTGAGCAACTCTCTGTTGATTCTATACCTCAGATACCGAAAGGTTCCGCTAAGTGCTCGATGATTAACGCTAATGCTAGGGAAGCCCAGAACTACTTGATGGTAGAAGATATAGCTCAAATTCCATGTGCTATGTCTGCATTGGAGGTAATCCAACCGTGTCCTTCTCAAAGAAGTGCTTTGCTTTTGGCAGTTGGGGCAGTAGATCCAAAAAAATCTTTGGCACTCACTTTCGATATGCTCAATGTCAAAAAGAGACTTCCTCATCATATGGCTTTCCAGATAAAGTCTACTTACTGGAAAACCAATATTTTTCAAATAGTTATAGATGAGGGAGCTTCCACATGCGTAATTTCCATGTCATGTTGGAAGGCCATTAGATCACCTTCAGTTGTTCCTTCACACTCTCTTAACAGCATTTGATGGTCATTCTCATAGTCCACACAGAATTATCCCGACTTTTCCTATATGTGTTGGAGGAAAGGTCGTTAATATTGAGGTAGAAATCGTTGATGCCAACTTGGATTACAACCTCCTCGTGGGAAGAAATTGGATTTATGAGATGAACACCATAGTTTCATCTTTGTTTCACATCCTTTGTTTTCCTCACGAGGGGAGAATTGTTAAAATTGATCAATTAGATTATTCTCCTGGTGATTCCCGTGCAACTTCAGATTCTACCGTTTCATTGGTGGATAATCCTTGTCAACCTATAGAGAATTTAGGAGTAGGGATGTACTCTTACTTGATGGGTATATTTGATCTTCCCCCTCCTACAACTAGAATCAATGCAATTTCATCCTCCAAGGGGCTTTCATGGAAAGAGTTCTTTTGAACTCATTATTTTTTGGATCCTTGGACCCCACCTTCATCTACGACCACATTAGATGGAGTCCACATTGGTGGAATGGCATTCCCCGTGTCTACAACAAAGCTTAGTTATCAATCTATCATTAACTCTGCAGACAACCATCCCACTCCTTTTTCAGAAGAGGAGTTAGATGGTGATGTGGCTCTAGCTTGGACCCTTGACTCTACTTCTGCTTTGGATTTCTTAGATACAGTTTTACCATCTGATGAAGCAATTTTAGAAGCGATGACGAGTATAGACCAACCTTGGGGAGATTTACATCATCGATCATATATTCTTCCACCATTGCAGGAAGTCGAATGCAGGTTCTCCAATCTACTTACTAGTGATGTTTGTACAGTGTCAAACCCTTTGGCTCCAACACATTTATTTGCTCAAGGCAATATATCGATTATCTCAAAAATTGTACCTATAAACATCTCTAGGAATCCTGCCATTATAGAAAATGTCTTCATCGGAGCCAATTGTTACCCTGAAGAGATTCAAATTTACATCGACCTCTTTAAAGAGTTTATAGATGTGTTTGCTTGCTCTTATGATGAAATTCCTAGTACTGATCCATCTATAGTCCAACATGAGATCAAGACGTATGAGAATGCCAAGCTGATTTGTCAAAAGCTTTGGCCAGTCAATCCTAGGAAAGCAGCAGCTATTAAAGCTGAAGTAGAAAAGTTGCTAAAGGCGGGTTTCATATACCCCCTTCCTCTAACGGAGTGGGTTTCTAACCTAGTCCCGGTAGACAAGAAACAAGGAACGATATGAGTCTGCATTGACTTTAAGGATTTGAACAAGGCTTGTCCAAAAGACAATTACCCCACACCCTTTATTGATCAGACAGTTGATGAATGTGCAGGTAATGAAATTTTCTCATTCATGGACGGATTCTCTGGTTATAATCAAATATCTATCCATCCAGAAGACCAGCATAAGACAACTTTTATTTGTCCCTAGGGTACCTTTGCATACAAAAAGATACCTTTTGGTCTTAAAAATGTTGGTGCTACGATTCAGCGGGCCATGTCTTACGCTTTCCACGACATCAAGCAAGTCATTGAAGCATACTTGGATGATTTAGC
>APFE031509259.1:271710-303931 GCA_000404065.3 Pinus taeda | reverse complement strand
TTCTACCTAAATACTTTGTTTAATTCATTAAGGATCACAGAAAACTTAAATACAAAAATATTAATAGTAAATATTAATTATTAATAATATTTACTATTAATATAAACTTATGTAATTTATAATAATATATTAATAATTACCACCATTTAATAATAATAATAATTAACAATAAAAAATTCATTTCATATCAATAAAAAATTAACCATTATTTATTAAAATAATATTGTAATAACATACTTATATTATTAAAAGTCCTATAGGAATGGGGTTGAAAAAATTAGTTAGTTGTTGGAATCTTTTATCTATTTTTCCTGATTTATTCTTTCTTCTTTTCTTCTTTCTTTTTTATCCTCATCCTTCCTAACTTTCATTTTATTTTTTTTAATTTTTTCTCTTATGTTTCGCTAATTTGTATTTTTCATTTCACTTCTCTTTAACTAAAGTTAGATTATTTTATTAGTAATGTTCAATATTTTTTTATTGATTTTTCATTAATTAAATATTTCTAATTTATTTTATCTTATTTATTTGTTTATCTTTTTTTTATTTATTTTTTTTAGGAAAATTATTCCCCTAATATAATAATTGTTGACTTTTTTTCAATCATCATTCTATTGGATTTTACTTCTAATAATAATAAATATAGAAAATAATAATATTTTTATTAATTGAATATTTAAGAAGTTAGAGCATGTTCTTTCCTTATTTGACAATATTAACAATTTCTTATTAAATATTATTTTTAGCAATAATTTATTAAAATCAATAACCTAATCTAAATTATCTAAAGTTCATTTTAATTATTTTATTCATTTATCTCTACCGTTTATGTTCTAAACGTTGTGCATCTCTACACTATATATCAGCTTGTATGATGAGTCATTTATCATAGTTTTTATGATGAACCATACTTAGTGTCTTGGAAGGCATTGACCCATTAATCTGAAATGTGATTTACTAGAAGAATTATAGTAAGAAACATTATGAATCACAAAAATTTGCATTCTTAAATAATATTAATAATATAATTAATTCATTTATATGATAAAAAATTAATTAAAATTAAATAACAATTTATATCTCATTTATATATATAATATTAATTACTTTTTTTTTTATCAAAGTAAGAGTAGGACCTTTTATTAAACTTAGCCAAATATACAAAATTTACATGAAGCCGCACCTGCGCTGTGAGAGTTCAACAGTCAACAAGGTAGGTCGAACCAAACCATTCACCCAAAAACAAGAGAAAAATAAACAAGAAAACCGGGGAGAACAACCAAACAATTAAGGCACAAGGCCATCTGGTAATTTTGTTGTGCATCAAAAGAGCCTAGAAAGCCTTTGAGGGCTAGTCCATTGAACTGGAGGTCACAAAAGGCCACAATTGACTTGTCGTGGGTCCACAAAAGGTCAAACGGGCTCGACGAAAGTTAAAACTGTCAAACGGACCCAACAGAAATTAAAGCTTAACACTCTAATCATTTTTTGGGTCTGACCAACAAGCACAAACAAATCGTCATTGTTGATCACCTGACTAAGATCCAACGGTCTTCGTGAATATCAAAAGGATGAGAAGTTCGAGAGATAACCGCCCGATGAGGGTGGTTTTCTCTCTCCTCACTCTGCTACGTGTTGCACGAAGAGTGGAATCGGAACAAAACTCAAAAAAATGAGAAACCATTCACACTTTGCCTGATATACCACTTGTGGTTTTGGAACAGTTGGATTGCAGAAAAACCAAACACGTCCGTTCGCCATGTGTTGTCCTTCAATCCTATCTAGCGGGTAGTTCTTGAGCTAATCCCTTCCACCAAGATTCTCTGTCAAACTCCACCTAAGCCAAATGAAAAAGGACACCTCATCCCATGGTGCTATCCGAGTCAAACCTTTCATCATTCAATCAAAAGAGTCGCAGACTTTGGAAAATAGTTGAACCAAGGTGGGTTAGATAGAATGGGGTTCTTCATCCTTCCATCGATCTTCTGGGTCCCTTTGATCCATCCTGTTAGTCCATAGTTCCATATCTTGGGTTGCCTGACAGAGACAGTCCTCCCGCAATTTGCCTAGAGGTAATGAATCCCAAGCATATCTAGAATCCCTGTGCCTATTGGTGACCCCTTCATTTGCTAGTCAATCTGCTAACATATTAGCTTTTCTTTTCACATGAACAAATCTGACAGTTTTAAGGGTTCGCAGGTGAGAGTAAATGTGGTAAAAAACCTGCAAAAGCTTCCAATGCTTCGATACTTTATCTGGAGAGGTTCCATTGCTAATTTTCTTAGCCGCTCTAATAATTAATTCTGAATCTGCTTCAATTATAACATTATGTTAACTAGAATCCACTAGGATTTCCAAACATTGCTCTAGTGTCATGAGCTCAGCCATGTTATTAGTGGCCTTCCCCAAGTAGCCATGGAAGAATTTTTGTATTTGTCCCTGAATATTTCTTATGGCACCCCCAAAGCCCGCTAATCTTGGGTTGCCCTTAGCTGCTCCATCAATATTAACCTTTAAGTAACCATAAGGAGGGGGCTTCCAAATGTTAACACCTTTATTTATTAGGCTTACTACCTTTATTATTTCCAGAGGACTGATAGATTGGAGACTCAAGTGAAGTATAATTCTCTTCTCTTGGGGTAGAGGAGGATCTTTAGGAAGGGTTCTCAACAAGCTTCTTACTGTATCTTTGAGCTACCTTAGAATTTGCTCAATTATGTGTTGGGGCATGCTTGTTTTGTTTTTGAAGATTCGATTGTTGCGCTCTTTCCAAACATTCTAGATGACAAAGCCTGAAACCAGAATCTAGGCTTTATTAATTATCTCATTCCCTGAGAAGTTTTTCCTCTAGTTTTTCAGAGTGTTGGATATGCTGAGACTATCCCTATCAATTTGTCTAAAAATGGAGGCCACCTAGTCTCACACCTTTGAAGTGAAAGGATATAGGTTGAGAAGGTGTTCAATCGTCTCCTCAGGAGCGCCACATAGGTAGCATTTGGAAGGACCAATGAAGCCTTTCTTAAGGAGATTCTCCCAAGTTAAGATCTTCCTTTGATGCAGTACCAGATGAATAACTTTATTTTCATCCAATGTGGGCTTTGCCAAAGTTTCTTCCAAGCTTGATCAGGATTCAAAAAGTTAAATATTGTGACTTCCTGTTTAGCCACTTTGAGGTTAAATTTACCTTCAGTGTTCTTTCCCCATATTAATTGATCCGTAGAGGAAGAAACTAGAATCCTCCTATGGTCTAGCTCCTGGGTGAGATCTCCTGCCTTGGTCTTCAGTGGGTTTTCATCACTGTATTCTAGATCCTTCCACTTCCTCCATTTTCCATTATTCCTTCCCTGGTCTAAGAAGTCTTTTACCAAAACCATACCTTTGCTATCTGTGTCACTTTTGAGAGCTGCAAGTTCATCCCTATAAAGGTTGGGTTCCTATTGCCAATTGTCCTCCTAGAATCGAGCAAGGTTCCCTGCTCGAATTTCCTAAAAACAACGTTGTTGAACAATAGTTTTATTACCCCAAGAAAGGTTCCAAATATGAGAGCCCCTGATCTTCCCTGACATTCTAATGTGATCCTTCTCCTACCAGTACTTGGCATACTTTTGTTTCCAAATCCTAGCCCAGGGAGCATTCGGTTCCTTAATCCATCTCCACCAAAGCTTGGCTCCCGAAACTCTACTGAGGCTCTTAGGATCATGGAGCCCAAATCCACCATGGCTCTTGGGCTTGAAGAGATTGTCCTAGGCTACTAAAGCCCACTTCTTTTTCTCTTCCCCTTTGCCCCACAGAAAGTCCCTTTGTATGCCTCTTATTTGTTGCTTAATACCTTGAGGAGCAGGAAGAGCTGAAAACATGAAAATGGGAATGGCCTGCAAGACAGCCCATGTGAGCAAAAGGCGTCTTACCAAATTTAGTGACCTGCATGTCCGTTTTCTGACCTTGTCCTGAAGTTTATTTAATATTGGCTCCCACACTTTCATGCTTAGAGGTTGTCAGTGAGAGGAATGCCAAGATATTTAGAAGGTAGCTGATCCCTTTGAAATCCAAGAATTCTGGTAATGTTTCTCTGGATAGCAATATTAGTGTTAAAGAAGAAAACTTTGGACTTGTTGAGGCTTACCTCTGTGCCTACTGCCATAGCAAAGTCATTTAAGATATTTTTGATTGATCTAGATTCCCTGATTGTGGGTATACCCTGTAACATTATATCATCCACAAATTGTTGATGAGTGTTTGCCTCTCCATCCATTATCAATTTGATACCCTGAATTCATCCTTCAATATTTGCCATTTTGATCACCCTACCTAGCCCTTCCATCATGTGGACGAAGAGGAACGGTGAGAGCGGATCTCCTTGTCTGAGCCCTCTGGAGGGTGTGAAGGTTCTTGATGGAGCTCTATTAAGCAGTATGGTAAAACTGGTCATGGTAACTAATGCCATGACCCACCTTATCCAATTATGGTCAAAACCATAGGCTTTTAAAATTGCTGTTATGTAGGACCAACTCAATTTGTCATAGGCTTTCGCTAGGTCCAATTGAATGGTCATGCTAGATTGTTTGTTGCTTTTGAGAGTGTGTACCACCTCATGAGCTTGGATGATATTGTTGAGTATTTGTCTTCCCTCCACATAGCCTGTTTTCTCCTCTGAGATGAGGGAGGGTAGAAGTGGTTTGAGTTGATTGGCTATTACTTTGGAGATAATTTTATACACCACATTACATAAGGCTATGGACTGAAAAACCCTCCAGAGTCATGGAATTTTCTTGCTTTGGGATAAGAGCTATGAAGGCTGCATTCAGAGCCTTTAGTACCTTTTCATATTTTCTTGAATCTTCCACAACCTCGAGGATATCATATTTAATAGTTTCCCAGCAGGCTTTGAAGAAGTCTACATTGAATCCATCCAGGCATGGTGCCTTTCCATTCTGCATTTCATTAATCACTTCACTGACCTCCTCTTCTGAAACTGGCCTATTGAGAGTTTGGTTGTCCTCTCTGGTAACCAGCTGAGGGATATACTGAGTGAAGTGGTCAACGAACCTAGATCTATCCTCCAGTGGCTCCTTTGCAATATTGCAGAAGTGCTATACAAGGACCGATTCCATATCATTGTGAGAGACATGCTCAAAACCTTGAGAATATTTGATATTTGTGATTCTATTGTGTGCCCTGTGAGCCATAGTGGATTTATGGAAGAATTTTGTATTTCTTTCTCCCTCTATAATCCATTGTATCCTTGATTTCTGCCTCCAGAAAATTTATTCTTATAAGCATCGATCCTCCCATTCTTCCTGCAGAGAGTCAGTTAGTTTTTGTTGCTCTTCGATGAAGCCCTCTGTGATGTTGATCTGATTGATCTCCTAGAGCTTCTGCTCAGTTTCTCTTTTGGCTTTGAAGATATCTCCAAATTTCTTTTTGTTCCAATCTTTAAGTTGGAATTTGATATGTTTAAGTTTATGCTGGAGCATGTACATTTTTGTGCCCTGAATATTCAATTCCTCTCTCCACCATTTCTCAATGTTATTAGTGAATTTGGGGTGTGAGAGCCAGGAATTTTCAAACTTGAAAGGTCTGTTTCTCGGTGTGCCCATAAAGGTGGCCTCCAACCATACAAGCCAGTGATCTGATCCTCCAAAGGGCAGAAGGGAGGCTGTCATGGTGAGTCTTGTGAGAAGGAGGTCCTTTGAAATAATAAATCTATCAAGTTTGGAAGCAACTTGACAATCCCCTCCCATCTTTTGTTCCAAGTGAAGGTTCCATTAATTGTTTCGGTATCTACCAGACCCATGTTCATAATGAAGTTATGGAAAACCATGAAATCTATGACTAGCTGTCTAGTGCCTCCTTTTTTCTCTGAAAGAGATCTTATCACATTGAAATCTCTTACAACAATTCAGGGCAAAATGGGATGTATTTCTCTTAGATCCACCAAGGAGGTGAGAAGCTTGAGTTTGTCTGCGTGCTTTTGAGGTCCATAAACATTTGTAATCATGTATATTTCCCTATCTCCTACAGGTTGACATATCAAGGAGAGATAGTTCCTGGATGCTTCCACATCCAGGATTCCAAATTTTTGTGGATCCCACAAAGTGAGAACCCCCCCCCGACCGAGTTGTTTGCCTTAACCTCTAAATACTCATATTTGATTAACCACTTATTATGAATGTTTCTTATCTTATCCATCAAACATTTTGTCTCCTGTATAAAAATCATGTCTGGTTTTTCCTCTTTCATTCTGTTACTAAGAATTCTTTGTTTCCTTCTATTCCCTATTCCTATGATGTTCCAGGTTGTGAGCTTCATTAAGAAAGATTAGTAAAGGAATAACTAGTAAGATCTTTCATCTTACCTGAGTTGATCAAAAGTTTTTCACATTCTTTTAGTAGTTCATTTTGTCTCTTTATTCCTCTTTTCCTATCTGAGTTCTTTGGAGATTGTGCTCGTGGATTCTCCATCATCTTGACCCCACTTGGCTCCTCGCTTTCATGATTTCTTTTTACTCCAGGTCCCTTTGATTGTGACCTCCATAGAAAGAGTTGTTGTACTCTGTCATAATCCTCTTTTGGTAGGGAATCCACTCCTATGTTTTTTCCTTGTTCCAGAAATTTCTCTAGATCTAGATTTTCCCTATCTAGAATCTCCTGTAGCTCATGGTCCTCTGTTCCGGCTTCACTTGGAGTCATCTCCTGGTCCCTACTGATATCCATCAGGCTTGTTAGATCATCCTTTTGCTGGTTATTTACTGTGATATCCTCCATGTCAGCTACCTTATCCTACTCCTTTGTTACATTCTCCATGTCCTGGACTGTCTCCTTGTTCCCCTCTTCTTCCTCTAGGATCTTGAAGCTATTGTGTCTTGTATGTCTATCCTCATTTACCTTCTTGTGTGGTTGTTTTCCCCCTTTCCCTTTGCTCCTGACCTTGGTGAAACCCTCGTGATCTCTCTCCACAGTGGTTTTCTAGTTACCTTCCCTATTGTTTGTAGGGTAGTCTCTATATAGATGCCCATGTTCATGGCATTGCGACACCTAAATGGTATGTGCTCATAGTCCAAAGTCTACACCCATTCTTCATCATATACTTCTAAAATTATGGCTTTCGAAAGGGCTCCAAATAGATCCATTTCCACACATATTCAAGCAAGTGAGGTATACCTTCCTTTCAGAGTTGCCTATGAGATCTTTAGAAAATGCCCTAACTTGTTGCCTATGGTTTTCAAAGTAGCTAATAATCTAGAGGAAGGGAGTATAGTCTGATCCAAACTAGTACTGATGTGAATTTTTTACATTCCGAGACAAAGTTCATCATCCATGGCTATATGTAGAGTCTTGTTGTAGCATAGAAATAGGATCCCCCTTCAAACACTCTATCTTTGTCCTCTAGGCTTGTGAACACTACTGTGAAAAAGCCCTTAGAACCCATATGTAAATGTATTTCTCCTTTTGGTTTCCAATGGCTTCTTATCCATATGTGTAATGCCCTCTCTGTCGGCCATAAATCCATGAACTTCCATATGATTGCGTGTTCTGTCATATGATCCCTATGTGCTTGTATCACTAGGTGAGTCAATATGACCCGGGGGATAATGCCTGACTTTGGTTTGCAAACCCCACTTGTCCTTATGACAGCCGGTCTTTCATTGTTGCCTCCATTCTCCCTTTCTTTACTTGTTTCTTATTGATTCCCTTCCTGATCTTGATGTCCGCTTCTTCTAGATATCCCCTGACTTTATCCTTCTGAAATCTTCTCTAGAGGTTTTTTAAAAAGCTTTATTCCCGTGTCCTTACTTCTGTCTCTGATTGCTTGAATGTACGAGGGATCAGCACTCCCCCCTGTGCTCCTCGCCATGGTACTCTGAATCCAAAACCCTATCTTCAACTCAAAACCCTAGCCAGTGATCCTAATCTCCCTCAATAAACATCCTCCGCATAGGAACTAGCTTTTAGTTTGGAGTTCTAGAACAAATCACATGATATAATTAATTACTTGATAATTAATAATAATTAATTTATTAACTCATTTATATTTAATAATTAATTAATTGATTTATATTTAATAATAAATTGATCATTACTATTATTTATTAAAAAATATAGGCATTTTATTTTTTCAAATATTATAAACCCTAAAATAAACATGGTTGACCATGGTTTACCATTGTTGATTTTCATATTGAGACAATATTTGTCACAATTTGATGTTGGGCTATGGTTGACTATCATTATAAACCCAAAGGATTTATATTAAACCCAAGAGAATGATATTATAAACCCAAATGAATAATAAACCCAATGGATTAATATTATCAACCCAAGGTATATAAACTCTAAGATAAATATTATAAACCCCAAAATAAATATGCTTCACCAAGGTTCACCATAATTGATTTTAATATTGAGAAAATATTTGTCACAATGTGACGTTAGACCATAGTTGACGACAATTGATAATGGTTGACCATGGTTGATATTCATATCGAAACAATATTTGTTACAATGTGGCATTGGACCATGGTTGACCATCATTGATTTTCATATCGAGGCAATCTTTGTCACAATGCGAAGTTAGACCATGTTTGATTTTCATATTGAGAAAATATTTGTCACAATGTGACATTGGAACATGGTTGACTATGATTGACTATGGTTGACCATGATTACATTATAGATGTTATGAATAATATTATATGCTAGGAATATCAACCCTTAGAATAATGAAACCAAGGGATTGATATTATAAAGCCAAGTGAATAATAAGTCTAAGGGGTTAATACTAAAACCCCAAGGGATTAATAATATAAACCCAAGGTATATAAACCCTAATATAAATATTATAAACCATAAAATAAACATGGTTCACCAAGGTTCAACATAGTTGATTTTCATATTGAGACAATATTTGTCGCAATGTGACGTTAGACCATGGTTTACCATAATTGACCATGTTTGATTTTCATATTGAGACAATCTTTGTCACAATTTTACATTGGACCATGGTTGACCATTGTTTGTGTTGTGGAAAGCACGAGTTCGATATTTTGGAGTGCGGGTACATCATCGCAAATCTTCCATGATACTTGAGATTGCTCTGAAGAGTGAGGCTTTAGATTCTATATTGAGATGGTGAGCGTGCTAATTATTTTCTATTGTGTAAATTTTTAGTTCCCTATCATGGGTTGTTTGATTTGTGGCTCTTTTAGATACCTCAGTCGGTTTGGGTTGCTGGGTTCAGTTTGCTAGTCTATTATAGTTTAGTTCTTGGAAGGGTTTAGAGGTCAACAGACCATTCTTGTGTTTTGGGGTAATTGTTTTCAGGACTCAAGTCTTTGGAGTGACCTAAGTTATGGAGTTTCTGATTTTGTGATAATTTGTAGATTTCTTTTGGCCATCTCCATTAGAATTGTTTTGGGTTACCTATTACCTGGTTTCATTATGTTGTGCGTGTATTGTATCTAGGCTCTTGTGCTATATCTAGGCATATTAGGGTGTTTCATGGTGCTGGGTCATGGGGTGTTTGTTGAAAGTGATGAGTTTCCATTTGTACCTCATGTTATTTTGGTCGATTCGATATTGTTTGTTTAGAGATTTGGTGATGACTAAGTGGGATTATGGTTTAGTTGTCAACCTAGTGCGTCTAGTTTCTTTATTTGTGATTTTATAGGGTGTGGTCTTTGCAATGGCTTCCTAACATGGTCCCTCTTTGTTGTATCCATGCCTCCAAGATAGTGAAAGGTTTGCAAATAGGGAGGAGGTGGCAAAGCCTCTCTTGGGCAACGAAGGGTAAGACACTTTGCCCATGATTTCGTTGCCATCTTCATTAATGTTGTTCCCCCAAAGATGAGAAAGGAAATTTGGGTGTTAAAGAGTCAAGATGGGATGGAACTTCAATCCCATTCAAATTCAAATCTAATGGATAATGTTTTGAAGTCAGTTCCTAACCCTAGATATATGAGGGAAAGAAACAAATTTTGAATTCATTAGCTTTACACTAGCAAATGATAATCTTGCTGAGATTGGTCCTTAAAGACAAGCAAGTGGTTAATTATAGTTTCTTCTCCTCCCTTGAAGATATTAAAAGAATGCTCTGAAATCAGAGGTTTTGTTTAGAGAGCCTTGATTCTCATTTGGCTCACATAGAGGGTTACATAATGAGTGATTCTAATAGTGGAGATTGTACACACCCCTCGAGTTTAAGTGTTTATGTGTTGGTCACAATTTCCTCCTCAGAGAATGCTTAGAGTTGCAATGGGCAGGTAATGTTGACAAGAATTCATATTCTTGTTGTTCATGTTGGTTGGTCTCAAGGTTAGTTATTAAGGTATTGTTGGTACAATCTTGTTTCATGTTTTGTTGGTTATTTGATGTGTGTTATTATTTTTTTGTGTCTTGGTAGTCCTCGATTTAGACATGTTTTGTTGGTTATTTGATGTGTGTTTTTAGTTTTATGTGTCTTGGTAGTCTTGGCTTTAGACAGACCTGCATTTATGTTTTGGTGGGTCAATGGTTATTTGTTTCTTGAGAAGGTGGGTCTGTGTGCCCATTTCGAATTTTGATGACTACATGATTCTGATTACTATTATTTTGATGTGATTTTGGAGGCTTTTAGTTCCCCAAGTGCGTGTGCCTATTATGGTAACAAAGGGTTTATTTTCTTGCTATGTATGAATTTTGTATGAGCTTTTGAAGGGAGGCTTAATCTTGGTTTTGATGTGATCTCAGGTGAAATTTGAACAATGCAAGTTGAATATATGTTTATTGACAAACATAAAGTTACATTTAAAAAAAAAAGGAGAAAAAAAAAACACAAAATTTATATCACCAAATAAATATTCTTATATGTGTATGAAAATTAAATATAATATCGCTCACTAGGTATAGAATAGACAATGATGGGGTGTATTGTTAAGTGGCTTAGTGATGTGAAGGCCATTGGTTCAAAACTCTATAGACAAAAATCCATCCATATTACGGGGTTGTGTGGCCTAGGCTGGATGTGATCCTAGTGTAAATATGATGACTTAAATGTTTCTCAAACCACAATCATCTCAATTTTAAAAACAAACTTGCTATAAAAACCTCATGTGAAGGCCTGTTTTAAAAACAAACCTGCCATAAAAATCTCATTTGAAGGCCTGTTTTAAAAACAAGCATGTCATAAGAAAATTAACAAGACGAATGGACGTGCCCTCAAATTTATGCCTTGTTACTGTATGATGTGAGAAACGACAGAACCCGTGCCAATTAAATTATCATTTATGTGGTATATGAATTGAAAGAAATACTTTGCAGACGGCCCAATTCTTTTCATTTAGTTTTGAGTCTTGTCTTTTGCATTTATTTTATTCATGTGCCAAAAGAGTCTGAAGCACGATCTTTGACTATAGAGATGGCTATTTGTTATAAACCTCTTGCAACGAATGGTTTTGTCATCTCTCGTGTCCGTAACCACATCGTTTATCTTCCCTGCATTCCTTGGTCTTCTTTCCTTGCGTCTAATCAAATTGCGAATGGAGTTTGGTTGGATGTTCTCGTATTCTATTCTGGGGATAAGCTTCTTCATCATACTCCTCGTTTTGCATGTGATGAGGAGGAAGATTTCGAGGCTTCCTCCGGGGCCTCCAGGATGGCCCGTTGTGGGAAATCTCTTCCAGCTCGGTGATAAGCCCAACGAAACGCTCTTCCACCTTGCTACCAAATACGGCCCTCTCATGTCTCTCTCCTTTGGAATGAAAACCACAGTAGTAGCCTCCTCTGCCGCCATGGCAAAGGAAGTTCTCAAAATCCATGACCACCTCCTTGCAGGACGGCCTGTGACACAAGCAAACAAGCCTTTTACCAAATCTTCACTGAGTTTTGGCCAAATTGGACCTCGCTGGCGCACGCTGAGACGTATATCGACTACTGAACTCTTCTCTGTCAAGAAGATAGAAGCTCTGCAACATCTCAGAAAAAAACAAGTATATCAAAGTATTCGTCTGATCTTTGAAGACGCCGTGAAAGGGAAGTGTGTGAATATTGGACACACTGCCTTCAACATCACAGCTAATCTATTGGGGAACATGATCTTCGGTACGGACATGTCTGATCCCGATTCTTGTGTTTCTCAGGTGTTGCAAGAAAGCATCGCTAAACTGCTGGAGCTTCATGCAGTTACTAATCTGGCGGACTCTTTCCCGTTTCTACAGTGGTTTCATTGGGATCCACAGGACATCTCCCGTAGTACAGCAATACACAGGAGAAAAGTATATGCCATTCTTGAGAAATTCATAGAGGATCACCTCACCGCAAGAGGCAAAGGCACCGATGGAAGCGATAGTGAAAAGGACCTCTTGGACGCTCTGGTTGACATAAGAAGCGATGAATTTACAGTCAATGGTATCAAAGTCTACTTAATTGTAAGTCTCTCCTTATCTCAGATTACTGTAATACATGACGGGAGAAACGAACTGCTCTGTTAAAACTGTTGCTTCTGCACCACCCTCTGCAAAAGAAGGTTGTAACTTCTTATGTTTGGGTGCAGGAACTGACACAAGCGCAACCACAATAGAATGGGCGATGACAGAACTGGTCCGTAATCCGGAGATAATGGAACGAGCCCAAGCGGAGTTGGACGGAGTTGTTGGGCGCAAAAGAATGGTGGAAGAAAGTGACATGGACCGTCTCCCTTACCTTCACGCGGTGATGAAAGAAGTGTTGAGATTGCCCCCGCCAGTTCCTCTTCTCCTCCCTCACAGAGCAGATAGTCGTTGTGAGATTGGGGGATTCGTGATACCCAAACACAGCCAAGTACTGGTCAACGTGTGGGCAATCGGACGGGATCCTGCAATCTGGAATGAACCGTTGAAATTCGCCCCCGGAAGATTTATGGGAGAGGATAAGATGAGCCATCTGGATTTCAGGGGTCAACACTTCGATCTGATTCCGTTGGGGGCAGGAAGAAGAATGTGCGTGCGATTTCCATTGGCGAATCGGATGATTCATCTGGTATTGGCTTCTCTCATCCATTCATTCGACTGGGCACCTCCCCTAGGCATCAGTGCGGAGAACGTAGACATGGCCTATAAATTTGGAATGACACTGCGCAAGGCGGTGCCCATGGAAGCAATTCCCACACCACGCCTGCCATTTGATATCTATACCTAGAAATCTCGCGGTCTAACTTTCTATGTCCAATAAAAATTGCGATAGTATTTATGTCAACATGATATTATAAATATCTAGAACTCTCGTGACCTTACTCTGTATGTCCCCAAAAAAACATGTTATTGTAAATACCTAGAACCCTCGTGGCCTTACTCTGTATGTCGAAATAAATGGCGCTAGCACTTATGTCAACATGCTATTATAAAAAATTAGATGGAATGAATTAATATTATATTTGTATTTCAATTGCTATACGGATGCTATTTTATTTTAGAATTTAGAATTTTTCTGAAAAGTCTGTTGGGAAAGACAATGGAGTAGATCTCTATAGACAATGGAGTAGATCTCTATAGGCATGGTAATTACTGTTCAAGGAATGCTAAATTACAAGAAAGAATTTCGGAAGGTGCAGTTTTAATTCCAAAAACAAAGCATTCATCTTAGTAGAATTAAGAAGCATTAGCATGCATTGTGGTTCAGAGTTGCTTGGAATGAATGCCAAAGATCCAATACCTGTGGATTTAGCCTGACCTGAACAAGACTATTAACATGCTTACTTTCTGATAATTTTGTTTATTATGTTGTTAGCTTTTAAATTTGTCTATATTTTTAAATATGTATGTAGAACTCTACTAAAACTTATATTGCTTGGATCTAAAAATTTAAGGTTTTTTGCTACTAAATAGCATATTATGAGGTTAGGTGTCCAATAAACTTGATTTCTTACCAAACAATTTGAAACCACCTAACCAATTTTATGAATATATTAATTTACTTTATAATGAAAAAAAAATTCTGCCAAACTTAACCAAAAATATATTAAATTTAATTAAGCCATTATTATTGAAAGAACATCCACGCGAGATTACAATCTTGCTAAAATATTTTAAAACCGCCCTCGTTTGGCACACTCTCAACTACGCGGGCGAAGATTATTAATCTAATTTTTCTCTGTTTTTGTTTCATATGTGTGGATCAATTTTGTTTAAAACTACATGGCGATTGACAAATTTATTTATTTTTGGTAATTTGAGCTTTGTACAGGAAAAATCCCAACATATAAAAGTTTAACTCTCCAAACATATAAACATATAAAAGTTTATGAAAAGTCACGCTTTCACAAAATATTTGTGTCATCGCACGGATGGTAACGCGTTAACAATGGATGATGACCGTCTCAAAATAATGATCCAACAAATATATCATAATTTGAAATATGATCCAACCTAGTTATTTGAAAAATATATACATGATCATCAACCGCAGGCAACCCTTATCCCGATTACGTAGCTGTTTGGTCCCACTTCTTTGTCTCCGTTTCTATAAACCGACGTTAAAATACATCAACGGAATTGTCGTCGGAAATTTTTTGCAACCCGAAACCAATAGGATTGTCCCCGCGGCGGCCAGAGGTGCTCGACGCATGGATTATAGATTATCTTTCTTATCACCATCCTCATCTGCCGTATCTTTGAAAACTTTTGCCCCTGCGCCGTCCAGAGCCGTGCAGAGGTGCTCGACGCATGGATTATATTTCTTATCACCATTCTCATCTGCCGTATCTTTGAAAATCAAGGCAAATATGCGTTGGCAGCCACCTTTATTTTAATTTTAATGTTTTCACTCACTAATCGCTACTAAATTAATATGTTTTATAAAACTTATTGCTCTTCATATGCGTTGGCAGCCACCTTTATTTTAATTTTAATGTTTTCACTCACTGATCGCTACTAAATTAGTGATTTTTTTATTTAGGTTTTCTAAAATTTATGGGGACACTCAAAGTTGATATGCGGTTGGCCGCCATTTTTATGTTAATTTTAATATCACTCATTTCTCTTGGCATGATGTGTTTGAGCAAATTAGTGCGTAGTGGAAATTAAAAGACAAACACAGTGTAAAATCATACACAAATGACATAATGATTTGACGTGGTTTACCCAACCAATCTGGGCTACGTTCACCAAACATAGGCATAGATTACAATAATTTATTTCCTCACACACTTTCTACCTCCTACAATATAGTGTACGGGCATATTTTTATAGCTAAGTGAATAAAACTGACTCATAAATTCTCTCACAACAAATATAGGATGCATTAACTCTTCCCCAACAAAATAGAGCTAATATAGCAACAAATCCTATTGTTGTCACCTACATGAGATTTTTGCCCAAATTATTAAAACTGAAAATCTTCACAACAATTAGCCTGATACCCTATTTCTTTATTATTTTTATCTTTTCTGCAAGCTAAGAGAAACCAAACAACAACGTAGGTTCTCTAACAAAACTAGTTTCGTGAGCATGTCTGCACAGTTCTCCTTTATATGCACCTTTTCAATAGAGACTCCCCTTTCAGTGATAACATGTCTTACAAAATGGTACTTGATGGGTATATGCTTTGATTTACTATGATAGGTTGGATTCTTAGCCAAATGTATTGCACTTTGACTATCACAAAATAACTTGATATTGTCCTGTAACCTACCAAACTCACTAGACAAACCTTTCAACCAAATTGCTTCTTTACAAGCATGAGAAGCAGCAATGTATTCTGCTTCAGTAGTGGATAAAGCAACAATGTTCTGTAGCTTTGACATCTAGCTAATAGCTCCACTTGCAAGAGTAAACACATACCCTGATGTTGACCTTCTCTTATCCAAATCACCTGCAAAATCGGAATCAACATATCCGCAAACAAATTCACTACTTTTATTATAAGTGATACAATAATCACTTGTGCCTCTCAAATACCGAAGCACCCATTTCACTGCTGACCAGTGTTCTTTACCTGGATTTGCCATATACCTGTTGACAACCCCAACTGCATGTGAAATATCTGGTCGAGTACAAACCATCGCATACATCAAACATCCTACTACATTGGCATATGGAACTCAAGACATGTATTCCTTTTCTTCATCTGTATTAGGACTTAAACTAGAAGAAAGCTTAAAATGGGAAGCTAAAGGGACTGACACAGGCTTCACATTGTTCATACCAAACCTCAAGAGTATTTTCTCAATATACTTCTGTTGTGATAGCCACAGTTTACCATTGCTCATGCCTCTGAAAATATCCATGCCCAAAATCTGTCTTGCTGCTCCCAAATCTTTCATATCAAATGTCCTTGCCATCTGAGCCTTTAACCTATTGATCTCTTCTATGCTTTTGCTTGCTAAAAGGATATCGTCAACATACGACACTAAGATAATGAATATGCCATTACTTAATTGCTTAAAATAAACACAATGATCATATTCACTTCTTATATATTTCTGAATCAACATGAAAGAATCAAACTTCTTGTACCATTGTCGAGGCGACTGCTTTAGGCCATACAATGATTTCTTGATCCTGCAGATAAATTTCTTATTGCGATGATGAACAAACCCTTCCGGTTGTTCCATTTAAATTTCCTCATCTAAATCTCCATGTAAAAATGCAGTCTTAACATCTAGTTGCTGCAATTCTAAATCAAGAAAAGTGACTAATGCTAACACAATTCTAATTGAAACTATTTTAACAACTGGTGAAAATATCTCATGAAAGTCAATGCCTGCTTTCTGAGAAAACCCTTTTGTGACCAGCCTCGCTTTGTACCTGTCCTCTGTATCATTCACACCCCGTTTCAATTTGAAAACCCATTTACATCCCACAGTTTTCCTGTCTTTCAGAAGTTCAACCAGATCCCATGTGCTATTCTTACCTAAGGCCATCATTTCGTCCTTCATAGTTGCTTTCCACTTTTCACTTTTCGAACCTTCTACAGCTTCTTGATAGCACAAAGGTTCATCGTCGTTAGCAGTAAATGCAACTGAAGTAACATAATCATCATACCTTTTAGGAGGGTGTTTCATTTTTGTAGACCTCTTTAAAGATGTTTCTGGTGCTTCCACAATTGGCTGATTATCATCTGCATGAACTTCTTCATGATCAGCATCTGAGACCTGTTCATGATCTACATTTGAACCTTATTCATGATCTGATTCTGAAACTTGTTCATGACTTGCATCTGAACTATGTTCATCTAGACTATCATTAGAGGTGGTTTCAAACTGAATGTGTTGAAAGTCAGATACATCATCTTGTTTCAATTTATTATCTACATCTAATTGTACAAGAGAGGATTCATTAAACTTTACATCTTCATTGATGATGATTTTGCGGGTAGTAGGATCCCATAATCTATATCCCTTTGTTCCATCACCATATCCAACAAAGATATACTTTTTTGACTTTGGATCTAATTTAGTTCGCTGATGTTTAGGCACTAGAGCATATGCATCACAACCAAACACTCTGAGTTTAGAATAATCACAAGGGTGACCTTTCCATACCTCTTGAGGAATCTTGCATCCTATCGCCGTTGATGGTGATCGATTTATCACATAAAAAGTTGTCGCCACCGCTTCTGTCCACAATTCCTTCTGCAAACCGTCATTACTCAGCATACTCCTTGCTCTCTAAAAGAGTCCTATTCATGTGTTCAACAACTCCATTTTGCTGAGGAGTATAAGTAGTGGCCTTATGTCTCTCGATCCCTGCATCTTTGCAATAATTTTCAAACTCCTTGGACATAAACTCACCACCATTGTCAGTTCTTAAACATTTTATAGTTCTACCAGTGATGTTTTCTACCAATGCTCTAAACTGCTTGAAAACTGTAAAAACATCATACTTCCTTTTCAACATGTAGACCCATACTTTCCTAGAAAAATCATCAATAAACGATACAAAATATGATGAGCCACTATATGAGGTTGTAGGGGATGGACCCCAAACATCTGAATGGATATAATCAAGGATTCCTTTACTAGTATGTTTGTCTATTTTAAACTTTTGCTTACTTTGTTTTCCAAACAGATAATGTTTACAGAAATCTAACTTTCCAGACTTTAGATTAGGAAGTAACTTACGATCAGCCAAAATTTTTAATCCTCTTTTGCTCATATGGCCCAACCTTTGATGCCATAAGCGAATAGAACTACTGTCATGTTCAGACACTGTAGACACATGATCTGACCCTGTTCTTCCTTCTAACTGAAATAGATTTCCTACCTTCTTAGCTTTCATTACTAGTAAAATACCTTTGTAAATTTTCATTACTCCACCTTGAATTACAGTTTTATATCCTTTTGTAGCAAGTGCTCCTAGTGAAATTAGATTTTTCCTTCATTCTAGTACATGTCTTACATCAGTTAAAATTTTGGTTGTCCCATCAAACATTTGCAGCTGAATACTCCCAATTCCCATAAAATTACATGTGACATCATTACCCATGTACACGACTCCATCATTAATTGATTTATACGTCATAAACCATTCTCTATGAATGCACATGTGGTTTGACGCACCAAAATCTAACAGCCAATGTTGATCATGATTTGACAAATTAACTGATAACACTTCATCACTCATACTTGAACCGGATGTAGAACCTGTATCTGTCGTGTTTGCTTCTTTCTTCTCTGTCGAAGAATCTTCTTTAGAAGTTTGTTGTCGCTTCCAGTAGTCCTTCTTCAAATGCCCCGATTTTCCCCAAACCAACACTTTACCTTACTCTTCTTCCCTTTCGACTTTGAACGTGAGTCGCTCTGCCTACTAAAGCATCTTTCCTTAGAACGACCTCTGACCATCATTGCTTCTGATATAGAGGTTTCTAAATTCGACCTTCTCCTTGTTTCTTCAGATAATAAAGATTCAACTACATCATCAAACTCAAGGGTTTCTGATGAACTAAGACTTATAGAAGTAACAATATGATCCCATGACTCGGGCAACGAGCACAATAAAGTAATACCTTTATCTTGTGATTCAAATTTTACTTCTATACTTTCTAATTGCACCAGGAGAGTATTAAAAGCATTCAAATGATCAGTAACCAATGTACCTTCCTTCATTCGCAAACTGTACAACTGTCGCTTCAGGAGAATCCTATTGGTTAAGGATTTTGTCATGTACAGCTTCTCAAGCTTCGTCCACAAACCAGCAATTGTTTTCTCCGACACGATATTAAACAAAACATCATCTGCCAAACACAACCAAATAGCGCTCACTGCTCTTTTATCCGTCTCGTGCCACTCATCATCTGTTATATTGTAAGGTTGTTTGGATTTGCCCATCAACGCCTTTTCCATGCCTTGTTGCACAAGCAGATCGTACATCTTCACCTTTCAGATCTCGAAGTTGTTTTTACCATTAAACTTCTCGATCTCAAAATGAGCACTCTGAGTTTTTGCCATATTGTATCAACCAAAACAATCTCCAATTCCAACTTGTTAATCAATCAAATTAATATCTAACAAAAAATTCCTTCGCCTTCTACTGTACTGCCTTTACTTTATCAAAAAATCTTTTTGTTGTACAAAATACAGATTATAAATAAAAAAAAGATAACAAAAAAATGCAGTTTTACCAACACGGTCCTCGGTTGGCGCGCCAAAAGGGACTTGGCACTACTTGAACAGCAGACAAACCGCGCCAGAGGCAAAATCGGTTAGAGTACCAAAATTGGCGCGACTATTCTCGTCGGATCCGCGCCAATCGGGATATTGGCACTCTGGCGCAACTAATAAGCTCGGATCCGCGCCAATTGGCGTGCCTATTCTGCGATAAATCGCGCCAATCCATTCACTGTAGAGTATTGGCGCGACTGTTTTGCCCAAAACCACACCAATCACCAAATCTCGGAAAAACTCCACCTGCAGCCGCTCTGTGGCACGCACGCACTCGCTCCTCAACATGCTCTGATATCAATTGTTAGAGCAAACCAGTGCACAGCGGAAATTAAAAGAAAAACACAGTATAAAATCATACACAAATGACACAATGATTTAACGTGGTTCACCCAACGAATCTGGGCTACATCCACCAAACAGAGGCATCAGCAATCTTATTATTAAATAGGAGATTACAATAATTTATTTCCTCACACACTCTCTACCTCCTACGATATCCTGTACGGGCATATTTTTATAGCTAAGAGAATAAAACCGACTCATAAATTCTCTCAGAACAAATATAGGATGCATTAACTCTTCCCCAAAAAAATAGAGCTAATATAGCAACAAATCCTATTGTTGTCATGTACATGAGATTTTTGCCCAAATTATTAAAACTGAAAATATCAACATGATGCTTTCCAATTTGGCTTGGAGCTCATTTTGGTGTTAATTTTGGTGTTAATTTCTACGCTCCTATGTTTAGTCTCATATATGAGGAACAACTGTGCTTTCTAGTTTTGGCTGGAGCTCATTCTGGTGTTAATTTTGATGTTAATTCCACTCCTATGTATAGTCTCATATATTTGAGGAACAGCTATACTGGTATAATGTTTTGTTTATATTTCTGATATAAATACAATTATTGCTTTTTTCGACCTGAATTTTTTTTAATGTCACTCATTGATGGCTACTAAATTAGTGATTTTTTATTTATTTTTACTGAGTGGAATATTTATTCAAAATCTAAATAAAGATGAATATTGGTTAATGGAAAAGTTAGATTTAAAAATAAAATTATAAATATTAATATTATTTAAAAATTTAATTATTAGTGTAATAATGTTACAAAGGTTAACATTAATATAACATTTTTAGATTAATGTAAAATATATGCATTGTTATATTAATGGTTGACCATGGTCAACCTTGTTCAGCCATTGCCAACCTTGATCAACCTTGGTAAACTGAATCAAGCATGGTCAACCTCATTAACCCTCTTCAATCATGGTCAACCCTTGTCAAGCACTTTTTACCATAGTTAGACAACATCAACCATAGTCAACCATGGTCAACGAATCCACCCCATTCACATTGTCGGTCAACTAGCACAACCACATTACTAAATGTGGTTGATATATAATGATTGACAACATTTTCCACCTTCTATATGTCCATTGGTGTATGACAATCATGCTCGTTAACATATATGAAACACATTTACTAATATGATTGTGCTAACAATAAAAATAATGAAAACAAATATGCCTAGTAAATAAATGAAAAACAAGCTTCCTTGAAATAAAAAAACACTATTAATCAAATACACCAAGTACATAAATGAAAAGCAAATTTCCTCAAAATGAATAACATCACATTAAATAAAAAAGTGTTTCTCAAATACACCAAGTAAATAAATGAAAAATAAGGTTAAATTTCCTCGAAATGAATAACATCAAAATAAAATAAAATAAAATTCTCATATGTTAAAATTTTAAAACTTATTCACAATTGAACCATGTTCTATATGGAAAGAGAATGTTTTTGGACACGCTGCAGTTTAGTTTCATGATTACATTAAGTTGGTATTATTCCCATCTCTAAACCTCTTGGACATTACTACACCACCATGCAACTTGTTAAAACAATTCTAAATTGATTTTCCATAAAGAGTTTAGGCTTAAAATGATTAAAAAGTAATTATTTACGTTTTCTTAGCGTTTCTACATAAAGATTTATGAGAGCCAGATCACTTAGTTTTACCCAATTCTCTTTGATTTGTCACGAGGTGAAAAATTCATATACAAATACAAGTTGTAAATCCATAACTACTCAATGATGAAAATCCATACTCTAACTATTCAGTTAAATATCCATGACTAGTCAATAATGTAAATCCACATTCAAACATATTAATAGGAAATGGAAAAAAAGGTAAAGAAATATCCAAAAGAATTAGTAGCGCACTTCCATAAAGGGTTAGAAATGGTGGCTAACAATGACAGAAAAAATTGTATATTGGAAAGACTTTTTTCTTTTCTTCTTTTTCTTTTATTTATTTTTATTTTTTTCTCCAGTAGAAAAAAACTATCTTCATTGAAAAAAGGTAGTTACAAAGTTCGTAGTTCTATGTCTCTAGTGAATAATATGACTAGTGAAGATATGTTATGAATAATATGACTAGTGAAGATATGTTCATCTAAATATAGATATCAAACTCCTTAAGATCTTAAACTGAAGTCATAAACATAAACTCCTTGTTGACTCTAATATTATATGTTAATCTAATTACAAACCTAAAAACAAAGCATCACTCCCAATTGTAGTGACTGGTATAGTTTTTTCCCCAGGGAAAAATCATAATTTTCATTAAGATTTGAAAATTACATGTTGTAGATTCTTAAAAGAATATGATGAATGGATGGTTTCTCACTGTCAGTATGAAAATAAAAAAATATACAGTCCCAGGTTGGGATACTAATAAGTTATACATGGGGTGTGTCTATCAAAAATAAAAATCAAATAAATATATAAATGAAAAACTATAACAACCACATCTTAGAAAGTTATATAATCAAGGCCTGACTACCCTGCGCTACTGCTGATCATCATAGTGTTTGCGAAAATATCTGTAGTGTTTCTAATCAATATGCTCATGTATCATCGAGAGCCCCCATGGCTAGTGTGAGGCCTACTTAGATAATTTTTCTGAAACCTAGTTGCACTCCCTGTATATGTGATGACAAAAGATATAATCAAATTGTGTTTTCAAAAGCATAGTCTCATCCAAGACATTCTGAAGTGTGTGTACATGACATGAAGCTTTTTGGTTAAACCAATTTATAATTAGTTTTAAATCACCAAAATAGGTATGCGATGACATCCCTTCTCTAGTGCAAGTATAGTAAATCTCTAAGAGTAATGAGTTATGCAAAATTATTGGTTCCATCTCCAAGGCCCATGTAGATTCTATATGAATGATGTTTAGTGATATGGAGTAATACACCCCCCCCCCCCCCCCCCCCCCACACAACCATGTTGCTGCGCCGATCCCTTGAAGAAATCTGAAGGGATGTTCCTGTCAATATTCTTAGCTGTGATATTGCGGGTAGTGTGTGGGCAATCGTCATTTGATATACTGTTATAAATGGCAATGAGGTGTGCAGATGCATGTGGCCAAAGTGGAGGAGAACCCTGAAAAATACATTTGTTTCTCTGCAGTGAAATACACAAATATATTAGGAGGGGGAGGTTTCTTAGCTTGGTAGAGTGTGCAAAAAGCCACCACAATTTCTAAGCTTCCATAATATTAGCACCATGCCAATGATTGTGAAGGTGTAGGCTATCAAATACATTATTCCATAAATTAGTGGTCGCAAGACATAGTAGAAATAAATGCTCAAGTGTTTCTGATGGTTGCTTGCACAATATACACTAGGTTGGTCCAGACTAGGATCACTTTTGAATATTGTCCTAGGGGCTTTATTGCGAAGTATACACCACATGAATAGTTTGGTTCTAAGATGTGCCTTTAGCTTCTAGAGAGTACTCCACCACCAGTCAGTTACAGGGGGCTTGTGAGAAGAATAGATGTGAGGATATCCTTCCTTGGGAGAGTAGGTACCATGTTCAGAGTGTTCCCATATAATATCATCCTCACCATCAGTGATCTAAGCATGTGATTCATAGAGTGCACTAGTGAAGATTTTCCAATCATTGTGCTAGATGTTAGGGATGTGCAGATGATCAGTTGATTTCCAGGATTGATAGAAGATGGTAGAATTGTCCAGATCAGCTATGTGAGAGATTCTATTGCTACTACCAGTCGAGAGGAAGTGTAGTATCTTAGGAGGAAGTTGGTATGCATTCTCGCATCCCAACCAAGGATCAATGCCAATACGAACTAGATTTCTATTACCAATCCTCTAGATTAAACCATCACGGATGAAAGATGGAGAATTCAATACAACTCTCCAAACTATATATATGTGTGTGTGTGTGTGTGTGCGCGCGCTTTGTTCCATGTTGGTTTTCTGATAAATTCAAGTATATGAAGTGGATTAATGTACTTCTGAATGACCACCTCAGTCCAAATATTCTTTGAAGTAAGAACATGCCAACCCATTTTGGAAGCTAGAGATTTTGTACAGGAATCTAAATTTTTCATGCCCCATCCTCCCCACTTCTTTGGAAGAGAAATGTGATCCCATATTACCCATGCATATGTGTGGCCTTAATTTTTTCCATTCCATAAGAATCTACAACATAACTATTGAATTCTATGTAAAATGTCATTTGGGATCCATGCCAAAGACATCCAGTACACCAGAGTAGCTTCCAATACAAATTTGATAAGAGTGAGTCAGCCAGCCCTAGAGAACCATCTGTGGTGCCATATGTTCAATTTCCTCTCAGTTTTTTCCACAAGCCATAATTGATCAACAATCTTTTATTGTACGAGCTTGAGACTAAAACCCAAATATTCTAGACCATCATCAAATGGTAGTATGATAAATCGAAATCGCTGATGAGATGTGAAAGTTTCATTGTGAGAACAACCAATAGCAGTCATAGTTTATTTGACTTGATTTCCTCCATACTAGTGGAAAAACAGAAATATCTAAGGATAGATGAAAAAGTTGTGGTATCACTAATTGATCTGTTGAGGAAAATAAGGACATCATCAACAAATAGAAGGTGGGTGAGAATGCAATTGTTGGTAATTTTGATCCCCTAAAGTTTACCCTGCCTTTTTTCTTCAGATATATACTGACATAAAACTTCCATATCGAGCAAGAAAAGAAGTGGAGAGAGAGGTCCTCCTTGTCTAAGGAATGGATCAACATGGAAGAAGGAAGATGCATATCCATTGATACATACACTAAAAGAAACATTGGTTATACAACACATAATCAATTAGATGAAAGCTAAGGAAAAACCAAGATGAATCAATGAAATTCTCAGGTAAATCTAGCTAGTAGAATTAAAAGCCTTTGCTAAATATATCTTTAGGATCATACCTTTGAGCCTCTTGATCTTGATGGAATGGATGACCTCCTGTGCAATACAATAGCTTCATGTATCTAATGATGATTGGGGAAGGAAAATTGTTCTTGAGATATGTGCTCAGATAGAATAGGTTTGAGACATTTGGTAATAATCTTGGCAATGATCTTATAAATGCAATTGCAGAGAGAGATGGGTCAAAAATCATTGAAGGTATAAGGAGCATCGGATTTGGGTATGAGTGGAATGAAGGTTTAATTGAAAGCATCATACATTCGTCCACTTACCCGACATTCTTATATGACTTGTAACAAGCCATTACAATGTAATTCAAAAAAGGCAAGAAATAATTCCACCGTCCATTCATCTGTCCCAGGATCTTGTCCTTCTTGAACCATTTGAGGGTACCTTCTAGTTCACCCATAGTTACAGGACTAACGAGTTTCTTTGCATCTTTTTGATTGAAAAATCAAGGAAACAACCCAACCACTTTGATAATTTCAGCGAGTGTAGCATCTTGTGGTGCTTTATAGATCTAGCTGGAATGAGTATTACCAAGAGTGGCCAATTGATTGAATGAATGTATTCGACGTCCATAATCATCCTCCAAATTCTGAATAGTATTAATGGGACATTGCCAAGTTGAAAATTGATGATATAATTTTGTATTATAATCCCCATATTGAAGCCAAATTGCTCAACTCCTTAGACGCTAAGTTTCCTCTCTAACCTTTAAGATTCTCAACTGATCTGTTCATGTTTGATAAGGCAATGTTTTGTTTCAGCCGATTCAAAACCACAACCATCCGCACCAACTAGGTTTGAAAGTTCATTTTCAATATCATTAAAGAGGTGTTCATGTCTAGCTCTTATTTATGTGGCCCAGCCAATAGTTTTGTGCTTGAGACATTGACTATTTTTAGAAAAATATTTAGTGAGAGTCTGTCCATTAGCAGGGGGAACTGTTTTCTAGTAATCAGTCACCATCTTTATATACTCCCCATCATTGAGCCAGGTCGAGTTGAACTTAAAGGATGCTTTCAGCTTGCGATATGCACTTGCAATTTCAAGGTAGATGGGAGAATGATCAGATAACCCTCTCGATCCCACCCATTTCCTGTATGCGTGTTGGGTTGTGTTATATTATTTCCACGACTATCCCACGTAGTCAACTGGGGGGTTAGAAAGGGGGTGAAGCCCCCCCTTCATTGTGCCGATTACGTAGTGGGAGGAGTCACAAGGGGTTTGAGGGGTGCAGTTAACCCCACTTTATGGGGTCCGGGGTAGCGTCTCGAAAAATTTTGGTTTTGGACCCTATGTTAGGCTGGGCGGACCAACCTATCATTTGTGCATGATTTTCGCTCATGGTTTTGGACTCAATAGTTTTAGGTCCATGGTATTGGATGCTTCAACATGTATAAATATGTATTGTAAAATTGAAAGGAAAAATATGAAAAATCAAGTTGGTAGTCTCAGTTTTGGGATCCAGGGGAAAATCTCTGTGTATATGTGTTTTATGTGTTATGCTCTCGCATTGTTTCTTTTATGTGTTTTATAATTCGTATGTAGGTAATTTCTGTATGGGGTTAAAACAAACAATAGGGACAATCGACCTAAGAACGATTCTTTGATGAGTAATCGGTCTAGCCTTCTGGCAAGCATAACCTCCCCAGTCCTTCAATTGCACTAGATAGGTTGGATCCAAGCCATAGGAATATCGATAAAGTGGTGATGTTCCAATAGAAGAGGAATGGAGTTAGATAGAGGATCAACCTGGGCATTGTGAACCCAATATTCTGCATGGCCAATGGATAAAATAAGATCTCCCCCCAAGATGATGTTATCAACAATCATATATGAAGAATTTAGGAGTTTTTCCAAATATATTGCTCAATGTATACAAGGTAAATAAATATTGATCAGTCTTAAATCCCTCTTGAGATTAGATGAAACTATGTGAGCCCTAGTAATACCATCCCCCCCCAAATATTCGAGAGCTTCATAGCTCGAGGATTATAACCAAAAGTGACACCCCCAGACTAGCCACTAACATCAAGAGCATGAAAGTGCCAACCAGATACAAGGGTTTTAAGGGAAGGTATAATATAATCAATGAAAAAAAGTGTTTCCTGAGGAAAATTTATATCCACCTTCTCGAGTTTGAGCATTCACCTAAAGGCTAGTTTTTTAGAAAGACTAGCCATCCCACGATAATTGAAATATAACCACTTCATGGAGAACCTGAGGGAGGGGAGGTCGATGGTCTAAGGGCCTTATCAAGGGAATGGTGTATGCCTTGTGCTACATCTAATCTAGCTTGGATGATAGCCTTTGAGATGTGGGAGTTTCTCCCTATGGTGGGTTTGTTGGGTTTGGGAGGAGGGACAATGACAATACCGCAACATTCATTGGATGAAGATCTGACTGAAGAATAGATAAAGTAAGGTTTTCGTGATCAGGAATCATCTAAAGTCTCAAAGGAGAGGGGGACATAAGGGATAATAAGAGGAGTGTCAGAGAAAATGCGAGGTGAGGAAACCAAGGAACATGAAATAGGGGAGTGGACAAGTGCAGATACAGGCATGCTATGTGGAATATATGCACATATATGAGATACATAAATAGAGGAAGTAATAAAAGGAGGAGGGGAGTAAGAATTACCCAAATTCATGGCAATTGCAGCCCCACGAGATTTGGTGATCCGAGGTGAGGGAGGTCAGATAGATTCCTCGCTCGGACTAGGCACCTAAGCAGATGATTTTGGAGGTCACCCTACAAACATTGCAGGCTTCTTATCTTGTCAACCTAATGGAATTTCCACTGCGTTATGTTCAATGTGAGCTACAGAAGCGGAACTGGAACCAAGTAGTGGACAATCCATATACAAGTGCCCAATTTTATGACATTGATGACATCTGTAGGGAACTCCTTCATAATCAAGGATCTGGATGCGATAGGTGTTCTACCACTTAATTTGAAGGTTTTTCTCCAAACCTTATCACATATTCAGATGAACCAAGATTCGATTCATAGCCATATTTCCTGTGACGATATATGATTTATCATAATCTAGATAAGTCCCCAATGCATTCCCAATACATTTAAATATGTCCTCTGACTAGAAATGAAGTGGACGGCCAAGCATATGGACCCAAATTGGGCTAGCCCCAAGATGCTCATGTTTCGGGTCAAATAGGGGGCTCCATCAACTAAGTAAAACTAGAGTAAGCTCAATGTGCCAGTATTTGGATAATACACAGGGAATATATTCTGGGCACTAGAAGTGTGGGGAAAATCATCCTCACAACAATATCACCACGGAGGGGAGGTCTTCAAGAACTTGACCCCAAATCTCTGGGATCCAAATTCTGAGGCAGGCAACCATGTAGGAGTATCCTCAAACCTGTCATACCAGTACCATTTCTGCAGTGTCGAGAACATCGCCCATTTTTAGATCATCACCGAATGTCAATGATATCTTCTTACTCCTTACTTTAATACCCTTGTATTTTTTAGCAATCCTTGTCACTTTCCCACGTGGATGGATTAATAGGGGGTATGAGGCACTACCTTTTCTAGTACAGGTCCTAGTACCCTCACCCAAAACATGGTGCGATAGTGATGATCCTTCAAAATATTTTGAGGTAATAGGACATGAAACCAAAGGTGGAGTGATGGAAGTAGATGGAGAGGGTGAAAGGAAAATCTAAGGGCCCAACTGTAGGGAAGATGAAGGAAAAAGTACCCCAGAGGAGGGTATACTCGAGATATTTGGTGAGGTAGATGACGCGGATGATTCTAGGCAGGAGGTGAGGAACTAAAGGGAGGCCAGTGGGGGTGGAGAGTAATTGAAACATGGAAAGAAAAAGGAGGTGTTTGGTGAGATAAAAGCTAGAAAGGATGATGAGGGGTGTCCAACCAGTGATGCAAAATTTTGTGCTGGAGCACAGAGGTGAGAAAAATTGGGAGCCACAAAAACCTTAGGGTCACTCGCCAGCATCGAAGGAAGATGCAAAGAGATGGTAGACGAGGTAACCGAGATATGTGGAGGGGAAACTATCTAAATAGGCACCGATTCAAAGGGAGACTCGGTGTAATATAGCATGTCAACCTCCATCTCACCCAATAGATAGTGATAGGAGATCCGCAAAAAATTCGCTCCCACTGACAAATGCCTAGAAAAAGTAGCAATGAAGCCCAGGTGCCAGAATAATAGATAACAGAAATTGCCATCAGAGTGTTGCAGTCACCAAGGTGGGTAGAGTATGGTCTTAGTTGCATTCGCGAGTTGAAAGAGCCCTAGTCATGTGTAGTCGAGATCCTGAGGCTAGAGATCTCGAAGCCATCCTCATAAGGAGGCAGTATTATGTGGAAATAACTCCACAACAAAATGGAGTAGTTAAGAGAAAACATGGACTGGTATAGTTATAATCAAAAAGTAAAAAATAAATTTGACATACCCACTTACTCGTGAAGAAGATTACTTGCATTAAGGGTATCTTGGATGCCATCATTGGATTGACAAGTCGCCTTCTCTTGAGTGATACATGTATGATAAGTGATCCTCTGGATAGGGAAGCCACATTATGGCAGAGACCTGCACTCAATATAAGACCGAAAATAGAAGAAGCTCCATTTAGAGAAAATAGACCACCTTTCTGACCTTTATAATTTGAATCACCTAGAGTTATAAAGGGATCCTTCAATGAAATTCTTGTAGCATATTTCATTCAGCTAAGTAGATTGACCTTTTTTGGACAAGAGATCACCACCATGTTTTTCTCTTTGTATATGTGGGAGAAAGAGATGTGCATGAAAGACTTCGATAGGGCTCAATTTTTTTGCATCCAATGGAAAAAAGGCAGTCCAAAATTAGAATACCACTGGGCCAACTCAATAATAGATTTAAAGTCACCAACCACCTCTAATTCCTCAATTTATAGCCAACTAATGCATTGCAGAACACTCCATAGAGAAAGAAACTCTGCTCTACAATTGGTGTCTATACCCCCAAACCAGTTAAAATGGTACTAAATCCTATAATTTAAAGCAACATGTTCCCCACACCTGCATGCTCCATTTGTTAAAGAACCATTAAAATAGCCCACTAGTTTGGATAAATCAATTTTTCCTATGGCTCCAATTTTTCCTATATGGCTTGGATGCCAAGGCCAAATCTCCAAGAAATAATCCATAATTTTTAGACTAATAATACTCACTACAGGAAAAATCTCCTCAATGATTTTGGCATTCCTACACCTCCATATACCCTAAATAATGTAGAAATGGAGCACCATATATTCTTGTTGTCCCTCAATCCACTATTATATATGCTTACCATTGGAATATATATCTACATCTATTTGTTTGTTGACCAACCATAAATCTTCTTTCCATATTGAAACCATGAATGGACATTTAAGGAAGAGATGTACCACTTCTTCCATATCCCCACCACATAGAGAACATATGTCTACCCCTAGAAACCTCTTCATGTGAGGTTCTCCCACGTCAATATCTGGTTGTTGAGGAACAACCACATAAAACATTTTAATTTCAATGGAACCTCCCATCACCATGCTTGTGATAGCCATAAAGTGTTGCAAGGAGGCCTATAAACCTGTGTTATATATAAGTATATTTCATTGACCGTGATTTGACCTGCGCGCTCCCATCATCCCCATGTCAAATTTTCCTCTTGTTTAGTCAACAGAATACCTGCGTGATTGATCTTATATATATATTGATCCCACTCTACTTCAAATACCTCTGGGATTCTAAGGTCACTAGAACTCGACTAACACAAGGATGAGCGGGTAGAGTTTCTATGGAACACGAGTTGGTTGAAAGTGTAGATGCCACTTTGATTTAGGCAATATATGATAGGAATATAGGGTATATGGACACCTTCCATACCTTTAATAGTAGCAAGGCCAACAATAATTATGTTTCCCCTTCCAACCTCCCATCGAAGATTACCCACAAGTCATTGCTTTGCCTTCAACAAACTCCTCTAGATGTATGATGCCTCCTTTTAAGGAGTGCCTACTTTAATCCAAACCTCTAGATTTTTATTCTCGAGATAATTTTATCTGAGCACCTATTGCCATAAACCTCTACCTCTAAAATAACTCCACATATTTTTTGCAACCAAAGCAAAATAATTTTTTTAATGTATATAATTCCATATCCCCCATCATCCACTTTCTAAGAGATAGCCTCTAAATGAACCAAATGTATTTTGCTTGTCCTTCCCATTCCAACTCGTAGAAAGTTTGTTATTATTGTGTCTATTTGCTTGATTACATATTTGGCTAATTTAAAAATGTGCATCCAGTAAAAAGAAATCCCCTGCATTACAACTTTGATCATGACCAACCTAATACCCAAAGTCAACCACTTGTGCTCTCATTGTTTCGGTTTTTTCTCAAATTTTTTTATCGGCCAATCCTAGTCTTGAAACTCAAACTTGTTTTGCTTCAAACAAAAACCAAGGTATCTAAAGTCACCATCCAAATTGTTTAGTTTTACCTCAAATAGTATGGCAATCTCCCCCATTGCCTCCGCTTCCAAGTAGTCAATTATCAATTCAAAGACTCTGTCAAGGAAAACGGGTTTGATGATAATTCTTTCAAAATGACCATGAATTTTTCATATATTTCATATTTTATTTTTTTAAGACACCTTTTTTCATTTTCTAGTGAAGAATCTACATGGTAATCTCAGTATATAGTCAACATTACAAGAGGCTTCAAAGGAATAGACATGTCATACTCTAGAATAGAAACTAGATAAGCAGGATTACACTCAACCTACAAATGATTGACAATGACATTTAAAAATAGATAAACAATAAGCCCCTAACTGTAAAACATTATGCTTTGCATGGTGGATAGCTAGATAGTAATTGGTAAGTGTGGCATATTTCAATAGTTATTATATACTCAATATTGATGTTGTGTCATGATTCTAGCTTTTCTAATCCATTAAAAATATAAACATTGAAGATAAATACTATGCAACACAAAATTTCAGTGGTCTAGGAATGGTATCTGTAAATTTATATGTGGTTATTTCGCACAGGATTTCGTCAACCGTGGGATAAATCACCCTAACAGTGGGATGTTGATTTCTCCCTTGGTTGATGAAAGGCCATGTCAATTAAAATATTATCTATACTATAAAAATCTACAAATATCGTTAATAGATTATTTAGATTTCCCCAAATATTATTTAATAATTAATAATAATTTCGGAAAAATCCCATTCACACATTTTTGGTCGACGCATTTTGAACCACCCATTGTGGTTCATGATGACAGTAACATTCAAATTAGTTATA
>APFE031509259.1:217671-262741 GCA_000404065.3 Pinus taeda | reverse complement strand
TGTTTTAAATATTTTATTATAAGAAAATGTATAATTTTTTTAGAGTTTAATATTTTGTTGATACTTTACATTTTATAGTTATTGAAATCTTGAATGTTGTTACTTTATATCGGGTGCTTTATAGTCATCGAATTTTAGTTTTGAGCTTTATATGGTGTCAGGTTATAGTTATTGAAATTTTGAATGTTGTTACTTTATATCGGGTGCTTTATAGTCATCGAATTTTAGTTTTGAGTTTTATATGGTATCAGGTTTGAGGGGACTGTCATCTTTCCCTCAAAAAACCTTAAAGTAAATGCTTTTAATGTGTTGGCATCAAGAAATATTTGACCTCGTAAGTAAAGATCAAATTTATTATTTATTTTTTTTTTTTTTTTTTTTTTTTTATTTGGAAGAAGTTCTTGAGTTAGAAATACGTGTCACTCAATCACTAAAAACGGATTTGAAACTCATTGAAAAGGGACTTATGGGCCAATTTAAAGAGATGTGGCCCTCTCCCATATCCCTACTTGTATGGATTGAAAAAAATTGGAAGCCTTTAATAGAAGGTCATATATCTATTCACTATTGTAAGAGAGGATTCTATACCATCATTTTTGAAAAGAAATCAGACCATGATCTCATTTTTCAAGGTGGATCATACTTTATGGAACCACAAGGGATATACCTAAACCAATTGAACTTATAATTAAAGCTTAAAAATTAAATTCCTTTAATTTTTCTAGTCCGGGTCAAGCTCCCATTCCTCCCTCTTCACTGCTAGAATGAGGAATCTTTCCAATTTATTGGAAATGCTTTAGGGAAATATATTGATCAAGCTAAGCCATGGAAAGTTATGTTGACTCATGCAAGAAATTGTGTTAAAGTAAATCTTGAAAAAAGGACTCCCCTCAACAATCCTCTTGTCTTTAGACAACTATTCATTCCTTTAGGAGGTCGATTGATCAAGGGGATTAGTAAAGTTTTCACAATTCAAAGTGTCAAAAATTCTCAAAATGGGTGCCAAAGTATATAGCTCGCCGGCCTAAATCCAAAGTAACCTAAATTGCTCGAAATTGATATCGTATGCTCCTCATATCGTGTTTTGATCGTTTTCTCAAAGAGGTAAATTTTTTGCAAGTTGGGTAGAGGACTGCTGACTAGGAAGTTCAAACGATGACTCAATAGGGTGACTCGACAATTTGATTGTACCTCGCAAGCCAATGGCAGGTTGCCAAGTCCCCTCACCTGATTGGTCCCAGTTGGCAAGGTTTGACTAGTCAATGGTTTTGTTTGAGGTCTAATGGGAGGGTGCCACGTGGCCCAATTATGGGCTACCACGTGGCACCCCTGTGGCATGTAAAATTTTGGTTAGTTCCAAACTGGCCTCCACAAGAATCGAACACGGGACCTCTGAACAAGCAGTGCAACGCTCTACCGAAGTGCCAATGGTAGTTCTTAATATACATAGTGGTGAAAACATATATAAAGTTTTGGTGTTTTAATGTTTTGGGACGAGGCTAGGCTAAGCCCTAACCCTCGTCCACTTTACTACCCAGAACACTGTGGGAAGAAGGGAGTCGAGGTCTCAGGCTTAGCCCTAGCCCAAGGTTTCGCAACCTACCATATAACCGGAGGCGGATTAGAGCGGAAGGCACTAAGGTTGGCACAACAGATGTGAGGGCTAAGGATTAAATCTAACCCTAGGGAATGTGGGGTCACATAGGACCATGGCTAAGGTAGAAGGTGAAAGTCGCTACAGAGGGGGGGCGGAACTCCAGGTTTTATTTCATGACCAGTGCACAGGATTGATGGACAAGTGCAGGGATTTGGGGGCTCGTGGAGTAGCCCAGGATAGGGTCACATGCCACCATATGTGACCACGCACTAGTGTTTAAGTGGCTAAATGAGAAAGGTGAGTGGTTAGCCTAGCCCTTGGACCTGTGGTACCCATAAAACCATGTGCCTGGAGAAAAAGGCACTTAATTGGTGGGGGCCAACGTTAAGGCCTAGCCCCTGGCCCTTTGTCACCCATATGGTCATGATTTTCAGAGTTAAGGGGTTGGAGGGCATTTAAACCGTTCAAAAAATTGCACTAGAACCAATGGAAATTTCGTTGGTGTTGGCCAAAAATGATGCTTGGCGGTTCCGAGAAAGGCGCAATTTGTAGAACAGTTAGCATGAAAGTGCAATTTGTAGAGCAGTTATCAAAAAAACTTCTCTAGAGCATAAATTCTTCAGTTTTTGGCCAAATTTATCCCAATAAGAGCCCAACTTGGGGGTTTTTGTTATTCTGGAGCCATTGGAGACGTAATTTTTACATTGTGAGCATTATAAATCCATGTGAACACAAATTTGAGCCCTTAATAAAAGAGGGCCAACATTGGAAGTTGGACCAGGAGATGTATCCTAGGAGACGAGTGAACTCCTTTATCATTTTGTTGCCTTGTGTTTCTCATATGGTATATTTGTCTCTGTTTTATCTTGTTAACTAAATTCTAAAACCTTTATTTTATGTTCTTTTGCAAAGTGATCCGCTGCCTAAAAGACATCAAATTTTACTTGCATATTCTCCAACACCTTCAAGTTTGCATTAGAGATCAATTTGGTATGAGAGCTCAAGGTTATTTTTAAGGTTTGATTTTGTTTGCAAGTGTTTTTTGATGCTTACAATGTTGAAGCTAAAAAGAGGAGAAGGAGAGCTTGTCAAGCCAAGGTCTCAAATTGTTTCAAGGATAATGCACATATCTCAAGCTTCAATAGTCATGACAGACGAAGAAGGTCATGAAGGGATGTTTGAAGATGAGAGAAATTTTAGAAAATATTTATTTGAAATGTCTGAAATGACGAAAATTCTTTATGAGGAGAGGAACTTAAGGTTGCAAGGAGAAAGCTCAAAACCTCCAAAAGGAGATGGAGGAAAAGGAGACAAACCTCCAAAATGGAATGGATGGAATGGTGACGAGCCACCACCTTCACCTCCATCCTCATCTTTATCTTCATCTTCTTCTCCTTCTACTCCTTCACAAACACCTCCAAATTCTCGAAAGGGACATGGTAAAACTCCTTTGTTAAATCTTGACATTAATATTGAATTGTTTATGTATTATGGAGAGGTAAATGTTAAGAAATTAGACAATTGGGTTCATCAGATTGAAGTGTATTACAGGATACAAAGAATCAAGGATGTTGAAACCAAAATTCAACTTGCTTCTCTTAGGTTGGAAACTGTGGCAATCATTTGGTGGGAGGTAAAAACTCAAGAGGACATGAAGAAAGTGGTAATGTTTGATCCTCTTGGAATGATTTTGTTGTTGGAGTAAGAAGACAATTTTATCCATTGGCATATATGCATAAAGCTATAATGGATTGGAAAAACTTTAGGGAAGGTAAGGGTCAAAATGTGCAAAGATATACTCAAGAATTTAGGAAAAGAGCTTTGATTTTGGGTATAGATTTATCCTCCGAAGACACTCTACTGAAATACATGGATGTTTACATAGTTATTTGAGACAAATAATTCTCATGTTTAACCCTACAAAAGTAGATGAAGTTTGTGTACATGCAACTCAGTCATAAGCAAGAGGGAAGCATGTTTCTGAAGAAACTAGTGAGAATTCATTTAATTTTGGAGACAAAGGAAAGGCTAATTTTAAGGACAAGGATAAAAAGAATGCTCTAGTCCAGAAGGAGGGAGAAAAACTCACATGTAAAAATTGTTCAAACGAAGGCCATGATGAAGACCACTGTAGGAAACTTCATCCTGAGATGAAACCCAAAAATTTTAACAACAAGGAAAAAAATGACTACTACAACTACTCAACAAGATCTAGGATCTGATTCTAGATATGAAACAAAAATCATAGCTATGGGATTGAAATGTAAGGATTCTATTGCAAGTACTATATCTTCTAGCAAGCCCATTGAAACTCAAAATGAAAGAGAAATAATAGGGATTTTCCATATTATAGTCATCGCAAAATATAACAAAGTCGATAGTTTGTTTGGTAGTGGATCACAAACAAACCTTATTTCAGAAGACAATGCCAAGAAACTAAATTTGGAAACCATTCCTCATCCTAAACCTTATCCTTTGGGTTAGGTATGTGATAATTCCAAATTGCATGTGACAAGAAAATGCATACTTAAATTTTCCATCACTGCAAATTTTATTGATGAGGTAGAACTTGATGTAGTACCACTTGACATATGTGGGATTGTTTTTGAAAGGCCATATTTATATGATAGGAAATCCATCTTTCATCATCATGAGAACAAGTATCATTTGTTTAAGAATGGTATTGAGTATATTGTTAGAGAACATCGCAAGAAGTTAAATTTGTCTCTCGTGAATGCTCGAAAAATGAAGAGGTTTGTAAATGCTAGTCATAGTTTTTCACTGTTAATGATTAAACATAAATATGTTGATGAATCTGAAGCCTTCCAAGAATGTGATGCAAGATTAAGATCTAATTTAGTTGAGATTATTAACGCATGTGCTAAGATTTTTCATGAGTTTAACATGTTGCCTTCTAAAAGAGGAAAACAACATAAAGTTCAATTACAGCAGGATGCATCACTTTTGAACATTGGTATGAACAAGATGTGAGTGTTAGAGAATGCAGGGATCAAGAAGCGGATGCAAGAGCTACTTGAAAAATGGGGCATTAGTTCTAGTAAATCTTCTTTTGGGTCTTCTAATGTTTTCTCTTTGAAGGAGGATGGTGCATGGCGATGGCGATCACATTTGGTGAAGAGTCAACCCAACTACAAGGATAGACATGATAAGCATCATGTTGACCACAATTTTCAAGTTGAAGATGAAGTAAGGCTTTGTGTCGGCAAAGAAAATCTTCAAGGTGAAAAGAACTTGAAATTGGGTGACCCTCCTATGATTTAATACCCATGAGAGAATCTTCATATTATTTCAATAGAAGTTTTCTCTCCTGAATATCTTGAAGAATTGCAGCAAGATCCTATCCTTGATAGAAAAATAAGAACTTCAAGAAGAATGTACGAGAAACACCTTCATATGCAGCTCAAAGGTATAAAACCAAGAAAATTCAAATGGATTGAGATTAGAAGGGTGAGGGGACTATACTCTCATCTATTTGTTGACTAAAAATAGTCTTTTGGAGGTCTAAAAGCTTCCAATTGGGAGAAGTGATCCAGGGGATTAGTAAAGTTCTCAAACTTCAAAGTTTTCAAAAGTTATCAAAACAAGTTCCAAAGCGTAGATCTCACTGACCTGAATCCAATACAACTTGAATCACTCAAAACTGATATCTTGTTCTCTTGATATCATGTTTTGATCATTTTCCCAAATAGGTAATTTTTTTGTAGGTTGGGTGCAAAATTACTGACTGGGCAATGTATGATGAATCAATAGGTTAGATAGGAAAGTTTTTTATACCTCATAGGCCAAAGGCAGGTTGCCAAGTAGCCTCACTTGATTGATCCCATTTAGCAAGGTTCAAATGATTAATGGTTTTGTTTGAGGTCCAATGGCAGTGTGCCATGTGGCCCAATCATGGGATGCCATGTGGCACCCCTGTGGTGCGTAAAATTTTGGTAAGGGATGAACTAGCCTCCACAGGAATCAAACATGGGACCTCTGAACAAGTAGTGCATCACTCGACCACGATGCCAATGGTGGTTCTTAATATACATAGTGGTGAAAACATATATAAATTTTTGGCATTTTAATGTTTTGGGATGGGGCCACCTTACTACGCATGAGACTGCAGGAAGAAGGTACCCAAGGGCTTGGGCTTAGCCCCAACCCAAGGTTCCGCAACCCCATATAACTATAGGCGTATCGAAGCAGAAGGTGTGATAAACGTGAGAGCTAAGGATTAAGCCTAACCCTAGGGCATGTGGGGTCACACGTCACTGTGGCTAAGTCAAAATTTAAAGGTCGTTATGGAGTGGGGGCTAGATCCAGTTTCTATGGTAACTCATGTGACCTAGTGTGTTAGATAGACACACGAGTGCATTGATTTGGGGGCTGAGGAAATGGCCTAGGTCAGGGTCACATGCTGCTATATATGACCATGCGCCAGTGTTTAAGGGTCGTGATAGGAAGGGTAGGTAGTTATCCCAACCCTTGCACCCATGGCATCCATAAAACCATGTGTCCAGATAAAAAGTTCCTTAACCCATGGGGGTGGGTGTTAAGGCCTAGCCCTCAGCCCTCTATGGCTAATATGGCCATGATTTTCGGAGTTAAGGGGTCAGAGGGAATTTAAAACGTTCAAAAAATTGCTCTTGAATTGGCAAGAACCTCATTGAGGCTAGGAGAAAATGGTGCTTTGTAGTTCCAGAAAAGGTGCAATTCGTACAATAATGAATAGGATAGTGCAATTTGTAGAGCAGTTAGTAGAAAAACTTCTCTAGAGCATAAATTCTTCCTTTTTTTGCTAAATTGAGCCCAACAAGAGCCCAACTTGAGGTTTTTGACTGTTCTGGAGCCATTGGAGACATAATTTTTACATCTTGAGCATTGTGAATCCATTTAAACAAAAAATTGAGCACTTAATGAAAGAGGCCCAACATTAGAATTTGGACAAGGAGATGCAACTGAGGAGAGGGGTGAACTCCTTTATCATTTTGTTGTCTTTTGTTTTTGATATGGTATATTTCCCTCTTTTTTTAGGATGTTAACTAAGTTTTAAAACCATTATTTTATGTCCTTTTTCAAAGTGATCCATTACCTAAAAGACATAAAATTTTACTTACATATTTTTCATCCCCTTCAAGTTTGCATTACAGAGAATGTACTATGGTCAACTACACTTCAAATGCAAAAATTTCCAATGGACATGGACACTTTGTGAGAAACTACAAACAAGTGGAGGAAGTTCATCAACAATAAGAAGAATATGCACAATAGAAGCAACCAAAAAGGAAAAGAGGTCCAAGAGGATATAATGGGGGACAACAATGCAAGGAAATAAATAATGAGCTCATCTAGAATGGAACTATAAAGAAGAACTCCTCATTGATAGAAGAAAGGAAACTATCAGCTTAAATTAAGGCCAAAACCAATGCTATCCAAGGAAACAAATTCAAACCTCTATATTATGAAGAAGAGGAAGAAGAGACATAAGAGAAAAATGATATTGAAAAAATAAACTCTCAGAACCCATTTTCAAGGAACATGGAAATCTCCCCATTGAATTTTATCCAATAAAAATCAAGGAATGAATGAAAACAAGAGTCATAGGAAGATGAAGCATTCCTCTCTCGAATAATGTTAGATGCAAGTCAGGTGAATCTCACTATATGATCCATAGATGAAAAATTAGAGGATGAAAAAGGGAAATAATTAGGCTCAAATAGGTAGCTCCATAAGGTAGAGAGAAGATCCAACAAAGAAATTATGAAAATAACATAAAGACATATAAAAGGACCCAATAGAACAAAAAGTAAAATATGTGACCTTCTCAAAATGGGCTAGACCATAGAAAAAAGGATGAGATTTGACCCGCAAACAAGGGATTCAAGATCACTTAGTAAATGATGAAAAAATTCTTGTGGAATTATAGGCGATTGGGTTTAGAACGAAGAGTATAAGGGATAAAAATTGGTTAAACATGAGAAAACATCCATCCTATCCAATGAGAATAAATTGGGGGATTAAGAATTCCTTCATCAACATAAGCTAATTTTGAGAGGTGGTAGTGTAAGATCATTGGCAACAAGAGGCACAATAGGAGCTTGATTATGCATGCTTTGGGAAGACAACCTATTCAATATTTTTTCATAGAAGGAATATTCCCATTAGATCACAATCAAATTGCTTCATGTACCACCTCAAAAATTAATATTTGTTATAAATGTTTCTATGTTTACATTATATCATGATTAAATTGCTTGTAGTTATTCACTGACAAGCCTTAAAGATTCATAACTTCATCATCATGTTTTCTTTGGAGGGGATTTCAATCAAACCCCTCAACCATGGTAAAAACATGGATGATTTCCTATTCTTGATCATTTCAAAGAAATAATGAAATATCTTATGACTTTCATGGAACTAGTTGATATCAAACCAACACAAAAAAGTACACTTGAAGTAACAATAGAATTGGAATAGGGCACTTAGTGGCTTGACTAGATAATTTCTTTTGGTGATTTTTCTCTTCAACCAACCCCTTTTGATCTCCTAAAAAATCTTACCCTAGGGAGGATCCTATCATAAGCCAAACTCATTATTTATGGTTCTTGAAGAAAACTATGGCTCTTCATCCTTCAACTTTAACCCAATATGGTTGTAATCCCCCAAATTCCTTGAGAAAATAACCAAAACTTGGAATAAATGGGTTATGAAAAATAAAAATATCAAAGAAACCCTTCAAGAGTGGGTAAACGGCTAGTAAAATGAAGGAAAGAAGGTTATTCAAAGTTACAAACGAAAACTGGAAAAGGTGCAGGAAGAAATACAAGAACAAGAAATTTCATGTGAGATTCTAAAGTAGGGAAAAAATGACTTTGAAATTTACCAAAAGGATTTAAAACAATAAGAAGAGAAATGGAAATTAAAATTCAAAATTTTATGGCTACAAGAAAGAGATAGTAATCCCAAATTAGTTCACAACAAATATAAAATATGACAATGGAAAAACAATATAAAAACAATCTTTGTCAATGGATAAGCTATCTCAATGTACCATAGAATAAAATGATTTATGGTGGCACATTTCCACGAGCTCTATTATGCCAAACAATCTGAAAATTTAATATTGTTGTTGCTAAATAGTTATTATTCTTTTATCAAATTGATTATTTGTTTGATGCAATTTTTATGTGGAAAATACTGAATAAAATACTACTGCGATTTCATGAAAGTAAATAAACCATGGGAAATGAGAAAATATTGCACACACACACACAAATAATGAACACCAATATTTTTGGACAAATATCCTTGGAAAAACTCCAGTGTGGGGAAAACCAATGCTACAAATGAGGGTTTATATTATTAATAAATATTCAATAATGGAGAATTACATAGACTTATTTCCTCTCCCTAGAAAAGATATGGTAATATATTTACTCCACGTATACTCGCCAAATCGAAAAACTGCAAATGTGCATAACCTCTCCTAGAATTTTTGATACAACCGAAAATTTGTTTCAGCAATATTCTCTGCCTCCAACAACTTACTATAGAAACTCACACCTCCTCCAGTAATTGTATCTGACAGCTGGAAATCAAATTGTTACCCAAAAATTTTCATAGGTAACTTGGACTGACTAATGCAGCATTTATGCCAAATAATATGCTCTCCTTCCTTCTATCAGAACAACTGGAATCTTTGGGAAGAATTTATCTAGAAATTCTCTCAATTTTTCTACTAAAACCCCACTATCAGTGTCCTCCACACTATCAGTACTCCCTTGTTATCACCACAAATATGTGTCTCTCATGTGTTATCCAAATTGCCATTGATTTCTCCTTATAATATCTCATCGAGTAATAAAAGGCCACTATCTAATCTCAATCGATGGCTAAGATCATCTTGACCCCATCAAATGACCTATTTAGAAGTCACTAGAGGAAAATCGATTTATCTCAATTATTCTTGATTAATTAAGCCATTTCCCTAACTTAGAAAAATTAATAAATTGGCTAATTAATTATAATTAAGGTACTTTTTCTTAGAAATGTTTTCTGGGTATTGGAGAAACTAATTTACTAGGTTCAGTAGCCTCATAGACACCATCTAACACTAGAACACTTGTCTGATCTACATAAAATAACACTCCTTGTTAAAGAGGAAGGTGTTCTGCATAACACCTATAATATAGATCTGATCTGAAAATATATGAAAATAGAAATATATCCAATACTGCACTTAAACCCCAGAGCCAATACAAGAGAAAAATAGATAAAATCCAAATCTTTATTAATATCAAACCCTTGACATAGGGAACACCATAGAACTACTCCTTTAGGAAGGATAACACTCCACAAGCCATAGGCTTGCCAATACAATAATCATTGACATCCTCTACATGGGGTGGCTTTAGCCTATATCTAGGCCTCATACATACAATACCATGGGTCAATACCATGCATCTCTCAATACCATATATCTAATACAATGGGATTATCACATTATTGCTAACTACTTGTGGTCCCTTACATGATGCAGGTTAGCCACTTTATTTATTAACTATGACCCATCCCATTATTACATTATTCCCTTGGGTACTTCCCTTTGTACCCCATAATATCCCCCCTAGGTATACTACATTCCACCCCCCTTAAACATGTCTCATCCCCAAAACATAAGAAGAACTCAAATAATAAAATATACTCAAAAGAGTAGTCCATTGGTACCATTCATGTGCATCTAGCCATCCCAGGGACATGTGATTACTCGATCTAGCCGGTGCCTCGCTCACTCGAGATGGGAGTTGATCCTAGCGGTTCTTCTATGTTGATGTGTTTTGGTTGGATCTTCGCACCTCTCTATCTGTTGTGTGGGGGTTGTTGTCCTTGTTGTTAATTCTTTGCCATTGTGTTGATTTTTTTCAAGTTGGGTGATGTAAGTGGTGATATGCTGAAGTTTTAACCAACGGTGTATCTTTCTTTAATTCACCACCTAATGGAGCATGATGGGTATCTGGTACATGTTCTGGTGCCTATAATTATTTCTTATCTTCCAGTATTACTTCAACCAAAAACTCTTCATCTGATGTATTAGTACCAATAACATTTTTTGTTTCAACCTCCTTGGACTCTACCTGTTTTATTGATGGAAATATCGTGTAATGTAATTTTCTTCCTTTTTATACCAGAGCTTTGGGAATTTATTCTACACATTAATATTGATAATACCAACAAATTTCATCCAAGGGTATCCCAAAACAACATCCACATTATCCATATCTGAAGCATAAAAATTAGAATGCAATACATACTTATCCATAGAAATCTTCAAATATTTATAAACTTGAACCTCCTCATTATTAACATGTGTGTTTTCAATGTGGTTTGCTGGAACTCGCAAGTTTTTTGCCAAATTAACATTTGTAAGATTTTGCTTGCAACTAGGATTTATAGACACAATGATCTTCTACATCCATGAACCTGTAATAAGGAGATACCAGTAGAAAATAACCCCACATGTTTCTCATTATCTTGTTTTCCAGCATGAGACCATTTGTTTAAAAGGAATTTTTCAAATTCTTCATCTGAAAGTTTGGACAACTTCTTGTTGTCAAGTGAGCTCCACCATCTAGCAACCTCATCCTTAACAAGATTCCATAAAGATCACCAATGTTTTGGCCATAATGAATTTTGTCTTTTTATGACTTCTTCAATAGTAGGACCATTATTTTTCCCTGTAAAAAAATTCTTGCGAGAAGCCATGAAGAGGGTTTTGAAAAAAAATCACTTACTTTGGTGAAAGTTTAAAATGGACACAACTCGATCATTATTGCTCAGAATCCTTATTATAACTTATTTTTGGAAATGGAACAACCATTCATAGAAATCTTGATCTAGGTATTCTGGAATTTTAGATTTGTGCTGCAATTGTTCTGTCATCCAAAATATTCTGTAAAAAAAACTGTTTTTAAATCAACGATATCTCCCTCATTTGGACTTCGATTCAACCAATTATTTTTTTTTAAATTGGGTAATTTTCAAGAGGATCTAGTTTCTCAAAATTCCCCACAAAAGATACAAACATTAACTGGAGATCCGCCATCCACGATTTTTTGTCATAAAAAATTTCTGCAACGCAGTTGATTTTTAAATCACTGATATCTCCCTCATTCAAAATTTGATTCGACCAATTTGTTTCTTTAATGTGGGTATTTTTTCGCAAAGAATACATATTTGTATTTATTTATTTTTATTTTTTATTTTTTTATTTATTTATTTATTTTTATTTTTTTTTCTGGACATTTTACCCCAAAAGGTTCAGACCTGATCTGGAAACTCGCTACCCAAAAAAATCATAGAAAAAAAATCTCACCGCTTTGCCCAAGAATATGCTCTGATACCACTTGTAATATAAATCTGATCTGAAAATATATGAAAATAGAAATATACCCAATGCTTCAATTAAACCCTAGAGCCAATACAAGAGAAAAATAGATAAACTCCAGATCTTTATTAACATCAAACCCTTGAGGTAGGGCAACACCATACAACTACTCCTTAAGGAAGGAGAGCACTCCATAAGCCATATGCTTGCCAATACAATAATCCTTGACATCCTTTCCATGGGGTGTCTCTAGCCTCTATATAGACCTCATACATACAATACCATGGGTCAATACCATGCATCCCTCAATACCATATATTTAATACAATGGGCTTATCACATTATTGTTAACTACTTGTGGTCCCTTACATGATGCGGGTTAACCACTTTATTTAAAAATTATGACCCATCCCATTATTAAATTATTCCCTTGGGTACCTCCCTATGTACCCCATAATATCCCCATAGGTATACTACAACACCCATCTTGTCTTTGAAGAATATGAATCTCGTCTTCCCCAATGCCTGTTGGTTATGATTTGGGCTAACCCAGATCGATCTATACTACGCACCAATAGAACCCTTAATCACTAGCCTTTTTAGCAACGACCTTCAAACATATCTTAGTCTCATTCGAAGTGACTATGGGAGGATAAAGCACCAGCTTTGTGCAGTCTTGAAGGATGTGGAGATGTGGTATATTTATGTTTTATTACTCCTATCATTCATAAATCACTTCACCACATTACAATAATCACGTAACATATCATATAAAGCCATAAATCATTATTGTGCTCATCTAAAGTACAATTGTAATAAACTACTACACTACAATAGATAGTAAGCAAATATACACATGAAGACATAAATTTTACTATGGTTCACCCTAATGTGGGGCTACATCCACAAGAGCTATTGCTAATATAATGAATTTTTGTACAACAAACAGTTCTTAACCTGTGCACTAAGCTGTAGGTCATCTACGCACTTATCTACAAACTCAGGCCTCTGTGTACTTAGCTGCAAAGCCTTGCCTCTTCTTCCAACTACAAATCACAATAGTTTAGCCATAACATGGATCTGGATCATAACTGATCGATTTTTCTTTTTATTATTTGACCCTATATATATTATTAGATCGAAGGGTACATCATTACAATACCATGGTCCATATACCATGGACTCCCTAATACAAGTATCTATGGTCCAAAAACTCATTGATCTTTTACATTATTACAAAAATAAGGAGCTTTTTGCTATCCCAAAGCCCTTATAATGCATTGTATATTCAAACATTTCAGGTACGCAGCCCACTTTGCACTCCATTGTGCTCTCCATTGTGCGATATGCTCCACAAAATGCAAAGTCTTTGCCAAAAACTAGGTTAATTTGGGTTGCGCCCAATAAGTCCCCAACACTCACATGTGACTCATCCCGAGTCACTCAACTACTTTTCCTCTAATTTTTGCTGCAATACTCTTGTAGGTATTGTTGAACCGTTGCAGAATCTTTGTTACCTTCTTTTCTTCACTATGCACTTCCTCCAGTAGTGCTTCTATCACATGTTTTGTAGCCTTTTGCACCATCATTATCTCCCTCTGTTGAAGCTCTTAAAGATTCTCATCTCCTTACTATGATAATTGGAGAGCCTCATCCTTCTATGGCTGATTCCTCTCTGTTAAAACTCATTCTTCCTTCTTTAGGTCCTCAGTCTTCTTCTAGAGGGCCTTTCCCTCATTGATTTTGGTGAGCTTCTGTGAGATTGGTAAGGTCTTCATAGCTACCTGAATTTCTCCCAACTATTGTTGCCTCTGTTGAAAGTCTTCCTGCAGTTTATGTACATTTGGATCTTCCAGTAGCGATGTCCAAATATGTAAACTACTGTCTAAAAGGTTCTGATAGTCTGCCACTGCTACAAATATGTTGTCCATTGTAGCCTTTAGTTTAGTTTTCCTCTACTCCCGCGTTTCTTGTGGCCTGGTTGGATGCAACTTCATTTACATCTCACTTATATGCATTTCATATTTAAGTTATTTTTTAGTGGTGATTTTCTCCTTTTATCCTTTAACTGCAAGGCCAAGCTTCGCGACCTTATCCTCCGCTGACTCTTCTTCTCAGACATCAAGGTCCAAAATCTCTCTGCATGTTGCTTCAACCACCTCCTTGATCTTTTGATGCTATTGAAATGCTTGGTCCCTCTAATGGATCATCTAGTCAAGCTTCTACCGTAGTGAAGCCCATTGTATTTATACCTGAATGTTCACCTACGAGTTTTGTTGTTCATGCACCTTCAGCTCCTCCATTATCTCCATGTGCAACTTGTGTAGACTTTGCAATGGTACTGTTACAATGCTCATATTGACATGCCTCCATTCCTTTTCCTATTGCTAAACTTTGGTGGAGTCAACCTACAGGGCTCTTGCAGTTATCAATGCTATCTTGGATACAAGTGTAGGCTCTAATTTCCTTTCTTCTCCAATCCTCTCCACTACCTGCGCAGGGTGTCTAACTGTTTATGCCAAAATTTTAAATTCTGCAATCCTCTCTTGTACACTTGTGAGAAGTGCACCATAGTGATCTTCCCACTTATTCAATGATTCTATTATTTCCTCCTAGATCTTATCCCTAATATGCTCCAGGGCCCCATCAGTAAGGACCATTTGCATGACATCCTTCGTCTTATCTACCTTCTACTTCTTCTTGATATTCATGGTAGCTTTGCCTTGTGCCTTCCTATTTTCTGTGACAAATTGTTTTGTTTTTGTCTTTTCAGACTCCTTATTCTTCTCATCTCCTTCAAGAGGATCATGGTGACCCTAGTGATGTTTCTCCTCTTACTCTAACTCCTTCTCATCCTTATATTTGTCTCTTCCACTCACTTCACCATATTGTGAGGTGTCCTCCTCTGTCACACTATCTTTTACCTCTACCTCGAGTGCAATCATCCATTCTGTAGGCCAATGTTGTACTAGCACAAGGCAATCATCTTATGCTACTAAGTATGTTGGTGGATTCCATTTCTTCTTTGTGTCCCTGCAAGCCTCTATATATACTTTGTGGAAATCATCCCTAAACTTCGCAACAATGCTATTCTACTAATATACGATTGGAGAAAGAAGAAGATGTTGGTTCACTAACATATAAGTCCATATGATATAATACAAAAAACACGATGTTCTCCATTGCTTGTGACAGTTGAGTGGTATACCACAATGACGCCTAACACATAGCTTCACAAACATTTAAACCTACTGGAGGGAACTGTGAATCCTTTGGCTCTCTCCATGCCAACATTGGAATTATTAATATCAACAATGGATAATGGAAAGTCGTACCTTTCTCCTAGACCTCGCAGCAGTCGTTCAAAATTTTTTTGGTTGTGATTTGGGCTAACCCAAGTTCGATCTATATTGTGCACCAACAAAACCATTAATCACTAGACCTTTCGGAAATGACCTACAAGTAAATCACAATATCACCCAAAGTGACAATGGGAGGATGTAGAACCAAGTTTTTATAGCCTTGAAGGACATGGAGATGTAGTATCTTTATGTTTTCTTACTCTTATCATTCATAAATCACTTCACCATGTTACATTAATCACATAAACATATCATATAAAGCCATAAATCATTATTGTGCTGAAATAAAGGTGCAATTGTAATAAGTTGCTTCAATACAACAGATAGTAATAAAATATACACATCAAGACACCAATTTTACCATGGTTCACCCCATTGTGGGGCTACATGCACAAGAACTATTGGCAATATAATGATTCTTTGTACAAGAAACATTTCTTGACCTGTACATTAAGCTACAGGTCGTCTGTACACTGAGCTGCAGACTCAGGCCTCTCTGCACTTAGCTGTAGAACCTTGCATCTTCTTCCAACTGCAGATCACAATAATTCGACCGTAACATAGATCTGGATCATAATTGATTGATTATTCTTCTTATTATTTTACCCTACATATACTATTACATCGAAGGGTACATCATTACAATACCATGGACTCCCTAATACAAGAAAATATGGTCCCAAAACCCATTGAAATTTTACATTTTTATAAAAATAAGGGGCGTTTCCCTATCCTGAAGACCTTATAATGCATGATATATTCAAATTGCTTGACTGTGCTGCCCACTTCACACTCCATTGCGCACTCTGCTCCATAAAACACATAGTTTTTTCCAAAAACTAGGCCAAGTTGGGTTGTGCCCAACAATTCCTTTGTTAGTATATCTGCTACATGCTCATCTGTGGATATATACTGTAGTTGAAAAATCATGTACTATACACAATCCCTAATGAAGTGGTAACTGATGTCTATATGCTTGGACCTATCCTGAAACACCAGATTCTCAAGTAACCTAATGCAACTTTGATTGTCGCAGTGTATCACTGTTGTATTTATCCTCCAATTTAATAAGGCTACTATAAGCTTACAAAGCTATATGTCCTCATAGGTAGCCATGCTCACTATTATGTACTCTGCCTCTGAGGAACTCAGTGCTATGTAACTTTTCTTCCTAATATACAATGAAACAACTCCTAATCCCATGTTGAAGTAGCACCCTAAAGTGATTTTCTGATCCACTATATTACTTGCCCAATTTGCATTAGTATAGCCGACGAATCTAATGCCAACACTTTGAGCATATGTTATGCCATACTCAATAGTACCATACAAATACCTCAAAACATGTTTTTATGTTATCTAATGCATTCCCTTTGGTTCCACCATGAACTGAATAAGAGATTTTACTGCATAGGATATATTTTTCTTGGTGTTGACCAAATACATGGAGATTGAATCAACTATCTATACAAGTTGGGGTCTACATCCTTCTCCCTAGATGTGTCTACCTTCCTCCAATTCATCATCATAGGTGCCGACATGGCTATGTAACCCTCCATCGCAAACCTCCTCGGGATATTGATGCAATATTTCCCTTACTTAAGGAAAATCACCCCATCTATCTACCACACCTCCATGCCTAGAAATTAGTGCATAATCCCTAAGTCCTTCATCTCAAACTTTGTTTCTATATCCCTCTTGCACTCCTCTATGAACCTCGGTTAACCTATAAGAAACAAGCCATCCACATATAAGACATGAATAAGAACTTCATCCCCAACCATCAAGTAGTGGAGGTTCTCATCCACCTCACTATTCACAAATCCCATTCCTCACGAGTATCTATTGGTGCATTAATACCATGCCTTGGGATACTACTTGAGCCCATACAAATCTCTCTTCAATCTACACATGTGGGTCTCTCTTCTATGTGCTACAAAACACTTTGATTTCTTTACATATACCTCCTCTTCTAACTCACTATTAAGGAACACCATCTTGATATCCATCTAAGGGATCAATTGTCCCATTTTTCCTACTAATGAGATCATGGCCTTGATAGAAGTCGACTTGTCCATAGGAGAAAGTGTATTATCATACTCTATTCCCTCCTTCTAATATAACCCCTTGGCCATGAACCTTTCCTTGTATTTTTCGATGCTTCAATTTTAACCATGCTTGACCTTGAAGATCTAGTGTGATCCAACCTTCAATCTATTCAACAATCGTGGTACAACCTCCCAAAAATTGTTTTGCATGATTGAGGTGTACTCCTCAATCATTGGGTCTCACCACACCTGATGTTGTGCAACCCCTTGATAGATGGAAGGCTCGTTATCAACTAACTGACTAACCAATTTCATGTATCCATTTTACCTCTCTAATTTTCTCTGTTGTCCATGATAGGTGTTGAGAATCCAAGGGCTATGTAGTTTAATGCTTGATTTCTCTTCTTGATAATTACTTGTGAATACTACTTTTCTTCTTATTACTTTTATGTCTTCTTCATCAAGCAACTATACAAATATTCAAAACATAAAGATCACAAAGAACACTATAAATTGGTTGCTAGCCAAGGAAAAGCCCCATAAGGGGAAACCAAACAATCCTTATCTTATAGAATCAAATCACAATTAGAGATTTCCAAGACCAATACCAACACCAAACTACCACTTTTGAAGTCTCCTCCAACAAGTCAAAATCGACACTGGTCAAACTTCCTGAAATTTGGTCAAAACACAATTTCGGCCCTGTAGTAGAGGCTGAATTTTTCCCTGTAATAACTTCATATTTTCCTCAGAAATATCATATGTGTGAGTAGAAATAGATCAAAAACTTTATCTTTTATCTCCCCTTTAACTATCTTCTCTTTCCTTTGAGTTCAACTCATTTTCTTCTTGTTTAGGCGCATAAATATATAGATGATGTGATGATGAATGAATGGTTCTCCAAGAGGTTGATTTGACTCTTGTATATAGCTATCCAAGAGGGTCAAATAGGTGCCACATAGGTTGACTTTTTCAAGGAGGTCCAAATTCATCTTTTTTTTTACTCTTTGACTCAAAACAAAAATTCAATTTCTTTTCTTTTGAATGTCCAAATGGGTCATGTCTCAAATACAATTTCTTTTGACTCATAATAAATTCTCTTGAATATTATTAACTCATTGAGCATGAAGAACACGCCTTGACAAAAATAAAATAATAATAATAATGAATATGATAAATACATCAATGATAAAATTACATAACATTATGAAGACCAACACTAGTTACAATTTCAATACTAGGAGCTCCCACAAACTCCTAAGCATACTTGAGTGTTTGCTAAACCTCATAGTTCCTCCTACCAATTGTAGATGATGGGATTTCTACCTATATGTCATCATGATGCATCTGTGAGATATGTTGCATTTGTTTCTCCATATTATATGAAGTCTCAGGTAATATCTACACCTAAACCTGTTCTCATACCAATAACTGTACTCATTCTTTGTTGCCCCTAATCCTGCTACTCACTCCTTGGAGCTTCTAGTGGTTGCTTACTTTGATCATGAGCTGTCGGAAAATATCTAGACTTCTTCTATGCCCTATCCTATAAGAAATTGACATCTCTCCTAACTATAATCCACCTTGCCCCTAGAATGAAAATCCAATATGCCTTAGAGGTATCATTTTACCCAACAAAGTACCCTCTCTCTACAATCTAATCTAATTTACAATGTGTATCTCTTAGAATATGAGAATACGCTAGGTTTCCAAATACCTTGAAATGAATGACATATGAACTCTTCCCTATGAATGCCTCCTCTACTGTCATATTTACTAATGCCTTTTGTGGGACCTGGTTCTATATATAAACTTTTGTACTGCATGCCTCTTCCCATAAGTAGAGTTAGAGATCCTAGTCATACAACATCACTCTCATTGCCTCTGAAATAGAATGATTCTTCCGCTCAGCAACCCCATTCTACTTTGGGTTGTAAGGAATCATCCACTCTCTCTTGATTCTTGACTTGGTACATAACTCCTGGAACTCGTTTCCTATGCACTCGCCTCCATTGTCTAATTGTATAACCTTGATCTTCCTTCTTGTCACATTCTTTACTAGAGATTTTAAATCTTGAAAGCGATTGAAGACCTTATCCTTCATATTGAGGAAGTATATCCATCTCTTTGTAGAGAAATCATCGATAAAAGTAGTGAATTACCTGTATCTCCTAAGAAAATTTGTATACATTGTACAACATATATCTAAATGTAATAAGTCAATAATCCCCTTCAATATGGTGTCACTCCTTGGAAAAATATGCTTTCACAAACTTCCCAACACTCATCCTCTACAAACACCATCATGCTTTGTTCTCACCTCTTGAACACTTGTCACCATATCATGAAGCAATTTTAGTGCTTCATGATGTATATGACCCATCCTACTATTCCATAGCTCCCCTTGATCCCTTAGATTTATACTGCTAACCAATTCCTTAGGAGTGTCCATTTACAACCTGTACAATTGGTCGCTCCTAACTCCAATCATTATAGGTGATCTCTAATCCTTGTAGTTGAGCAACACCTATGACCCTATAAAAGGGTACATCATACCATTTATCTTGAAGGATAGATACAGAAATCAAGTTCATACCCAAGCTTACATGAAACACATCATGAGTCAGAATTGTCTTGCCATTTTCCCTCTGAAGAAAAAAAATCCCTCTAGTAATTATGTAGAAATTATTTGTAGATTCAAACTATAGATTGTAATATTCTAAAACAATTGACTTGAATCAACTCTATTCATTAGGAGAAATAATAAACAATCGATGAAATCATGAAGCATAAAAGAGAAAGAGCTCAGTCACCCATAAAACAATAATTCTCCAGGGAAAACCATAGCTAAAAACCATTTTTATCTATATATTGAATTAATAATAAAATTTGAGAAGATTGAAATGATTTTCTGAAGCTCGAGAAACCTTTGCACTATCTCAATCTATCTCATTTCTTTACTAACAAGCTCCAGACAATACTTAGCCAAATTTGCTTCCTGAAAAGCTACTATTTCCTTCTGTGGTTTCCTACAAAATTAGCTCATATTTACTTGGGAAATTCCTCATCCATAATTATACAATCCGTCATAAGCCTTCCTCTGATTGCATGCATCACGTGTATAATTATAATTATTATACAACTGATAGTACACTATCCCTGAACTCCAATCTCTATCGAGTCTTTCTTTGATATGACATGAAATACTTGATTATGAGTGAATATTTAGTTGACTGGTTGAACAGTGTTGGTTAGACCCCACTACTCTAGGTTACACCCCACTACTAGATCTCCCACTAATATCTCCGTCAGTTGGAACTAGTTTAAATGAATTATCACTGTTAAACTAAATGAAATAATTACAACTCAAAAGAACTCAACCTGGGCCCCTAAAATTTAATAACCACTCTACATGACTCTATATAGACTCCCAACCTAAATTAAATGAGCCAACTAAACCAAATTAACTTAGTTAACTGTTACAAGTTGCTATGACAATTATAATTACAATTTAATTCCTAATTAATTCAAGGACAAAATTAAATTAGGATTTTATTGTTTCCTTTTTCAATAGTGCCTCTCAACAAGAAAGAGATTATTTGCTACCCCGATCTACCTCTATGAAACTTGAATTTGCATCTTGACAATGCCTTTGTCAAATTATCTACATCTTGCTCCTTCGTAGGAATTTATTCCAACAATATAGTTCTCTTTTGCACACAATATCGTAGATCGTGATATCGTATGTCAATATGCTTGAACCGATCATGAAAAATTGGATTCTCATAGAGTTTGATACAATTCTGATTATCATAGTAAATCATTGTAGCATCCATTTGATGACAAAATAACCCAACAAGGATCTTCCTCATCTAGATAGCCTCACAACTTTCTTGACTAGCAACCATGTACTTTGCTTCTGCTGACTGAGTGCAACTGATCTATGCTTCTTGCTATACCAAGAAATTGTTGTTCACCCAATACTAAAGATCCTCTTGATGTTCTCTTTCTATTATATGGACTCCTTGCCTAATCTTCATCTGTGAAGCCTTGAATCTTCACTCCCTCTATCTGTTTTCACCAAAGACCAAAACGAATGGTTCCTCTTAGGTATGTCAACACATGTTTAGTTTCCTTCCAATAGAGTTTGGTTGGATTAACCATGGCTTGACTAAGTTGGTTAACTACAAAACACATATTTGGTCAGTGTTAACCAAATACATAAGTGAACCCACAATATGTCTATAAATAGTATCCTCCACTACTTCACCTGATGTAGCATCGCCCTTCCTCTAGTTTCCTTCTAGAGTACTCTCCATGAGTTTTCTTCTCTCCATTTGGAACTTCTTCAGTATCTCGTTGGCATACTTGACCTTAGAGATAAAAAATTCTTCATCTCCTTGCCATACTTCCATACTAAGAAAGTAATCCATGATCCCTAGGTCCACCATCTCGAATTATCTCACAAGATCCTCTTTGCAAGATTTTATCAGCTTCTCATCACCTATTAGAAATTTAGAATCAAATCATCAACATAAAATACTATAATAAAAAGTTTATCTTCAACCAAAATATGGTAAAGTTTCACATCTGCTTCACTTTCATTGAAGCCCAACCCAGTGAAATAGTTGTCAATCCTGGTGTACCAAGAACAAGGTGCTTTTTTGTCCATACAATGCTCGTTTGAGTCTCCACACATGCGACTCTCTGTTGAAGATCTCAAATCCTTATGTTTGCTCATTATACATCTCTTCCTCAATCATATCCTTGAGGAAAGTTGTCTTTACATCCATCTGATGTATCTTCCATCCCATCTGCACTAACAATGCTAGAATATATTTCATTGAAGAGTACCTTGCTATGGGAGCAAAGGTATTAATGTAATAAATTCCCTCCACCTGAGAAAATCCTTTGGTAACAAATTTAGCCTTGTGTTTTTCCACACTCCCATATGCTACTTGATTTACCTTGTAAAGCCATCTGGAACTCACCACTAACTTGTCTGCTGGTATTGGGACCACTTCCCAAACATTGTTTCTGATAATGGAGTTATAGTCCTCAACCACAGAATCAACGCATATTGTTTGTTTCACTGCTTCCTTGAATGAGGACAGTTGAGTCTCTACACTTTCTCTCATTAGATCCATGTAGACAGTGTATCGATCTGGCGACCTCCTCTACCTATGTTGTGATGTAGGTTCTCCTACATTCTCTCTAGCATCATGTGTCAATCTATCTGTTGAGAAACAACAAGAAGAAATCTATTTTAATTTGTCCTTGAATTAAACTATGAATTAAAATAAAATTATGTTCTCATAGAAAATTGAAAATAATTAATTAAGCTTAATTAACTTAGTTAATTTAGGAAATTCGATTTGGAAGTCTTTTAGAAGACATGTATACGTTCTCCCTAACTTATAGGAGTTAAAGATGAATTATGAATGAGTTGTAATTAGTTAAATCAATTTATTGAGTTAAGTCCAGTTAAATTAGTTCCAATTAGTTTCAAGAACTAATAGTGAGTAAATAGTCAGTTGAGACATTAGTGACCTAATTAGTGCTACTCTAGTTAACTAAAGCTTCAACCATCAGAAACTCATGCAAGTCGATTTTGAGTATGACCTAGTTGAGGCTAGAGTGCAGGGACAATGTCCTATTTGTTTTAGATTTCTCTAAGTTGCACTGACAATGCATGCAATCAAAAACAAATCCTTGAGGGATTGCACTATTTTTAGAGGCTTTATTTCCCTTTAAATACAAGCTATTCTCCATAGGAATTACACTTTGGAATAGAGACTTGGAGAGCTTGTGAAGAGGCTAATATTTGGCCTTGGGATTTCTTATGAGTTGGAGATTGAATTTGCTAAGTGCTGGGATTTTTCTAGAGATAAAAAGCATTGTAATTTCATCTTGATTGTCTAGATTAATACAAAACAAATAGTGGGGTTTTGAGCTGTGGCTTTCCTCGGATATTTATTGTGTTATGTTCCTTTGATTTTGTTCCTCTATTGATTATTGTTTTCTCGATGTTTATAGGCTTTCGTTGTAAAGAGTACAATTAGATTATTGTCTCTTGTTTTAGTAGATTACATGAGCTTGTGAATCTATAGGTTTTTCTACAGGGTATCCAAGCAATATTGTCTTTTGGGTTGAGAGTTTGCAGAGAAGTTTTGATCATTTCTATGCATAATTTTCAGAAACAAATTGTTGATTTGGATTCCTTGGGAAAAGATACCCAAATTCAAAAAACAAATTGATAGAATTAGAGTTCATATGAGGAAGATATAGCTGATTTAAAATCATCTCTCCAGAGGAGATTTCAAAGTTTTGAGTTTCTGGGTTACATGTAAAAGTCGAATTTGGATACATACTTCAGGGTTGGTAGATGGCGTTCCATGGGTTAAGGCTTGAGTATGCCTTTGAAGGTAGCTCGAATTTTATATTCTAGAGGGACATGATGGAGGTTGTTCTAGAAGATAATGGATTGAAGGAATTCATTAATCAAGAAGATCCCAAGCCAACATCTATGAATGCACAAAACTTGGCCGAATGGAATAAGTGTGTGGCGAAGGCAAGGCAGATAATCCTTGAGGGATTTCGAGACCACATTATCTCAAGTCTCCATGGAAAGGAAACTTTGCATGCTATGTGGAAAACATTAAGGAACTTGTGTCAGAATAGCAGTGATCAAAGGAAGTTGGCATTGAAGGATAAACTTCATAAAATCAAGATGGAGAAAGGAGAGACGATTCAAAAGTACTTGACCAAGCTCACTCAATGTCAGGATGAACTTGGAAGTGTTGGAATCATAGTTTCTGAGGAAGATATGGTGAGAATTTCTCTTCTTGGACTCCCAAAGAGTTGGCATAGTTATGAGGACTCTGTCAATGGTCGGGAGAAGTTGCCAGATTGGGAAAGATTATGGTCAGATTTGATGCAAGATGAGATCAGGAGGAACATCAAGGATGGATCTTCATCAGAGACTGATGATGAAGAGAACTATGCCTTAGCAATTAAGACAAGGAAGGGGAAAGGAAAAATTTCTCGTTCCAAATCAGATTCTTATAATGGAGGTAAGAAGAAGGATGTGACGAAAGTTAAATGCTTTCATTTTCACAATATGGGTCACTTTTCTACAAATTTTCCATTGAAGAAGTCCAAGGAGAAGTTCTCGAGAGGAGTGGTGGGTGAGGCTTTGGAGTCCCAATTCGAATTAGCCATTTCCCTCATTACATGCATGGTGTCTTCAATCATGGGAAGTTTCTGGTACTTAGACAGTGGAGCTTCTTTCCACATGATTGGCGACAAAGAGTTATTCAATAAAATGGAGGAGAAATATCTCAAGAGGCATATTGAGATGTGTGATGATGGTAAGTATAGTGTTAATGGTGTGGGAACTATTACTTTTTAGAGGGAGCATGCGACTCCACTCACCTTGAAGAAGGTTATGCACGTACCCGGACTGACAAAGAACTTGGTATCTGTTTCCATGCTTGAGGATAGAGGCTATGATGTGGTGTTTTTGAAAGGAAAGGTGTTCCTTCGACACATAGCCATGGCTCAAGTAAAGAAGATAGTGATTCGATTTCAAAATCTATATAAGATAGAGGTAGAGGATTGTGTTTCTTTGAGTTCAAAATCAGAAAAGATGTTGAGACAAGACACTAGGGAGTTGTTGCACAGGCAATTGGGCCACTTGCATCATGGAGCTTTGAAGATATTGCAGCAAATCTTTACCGATCTTCGCAAAGGTACACTTGAGCAAGTTGATACATTCAAGGGTTGTACTTTTGGAAAATACAAATCTTCCTTTGGAGATAGAGACAGTCAAGAAAAGTCTATTATGGAGAGAGTCCATTTAGATATGTGTGCACCATTATCGATAGTATCCAACGGCAAACACAGGTATTATGTTATATTTGTAGATGACTATTCTCATAAATGTTGGATATTTTTCATGCAAAGAAAGGATCAGACATTCACAAAGTTTTTTGAGTTCAAAGCATTGGTCGAGAAAGAGTCAGGAAAGAATGTTAAAGCTCTACTAAGTGAGAATGGTGGAGAACATATCTCTAATGAGTTTAATAACTTCTGTGTAGTGGAAGGGATTAAATGAGAGTTTATAGCACCTCATAACCCTCAACAGAATGGGGTTCCGGAGAGGAAGAACAAAAGCATACTAGGGGTAGCAAGGGAGATGTTGCATGATCAGGGCCTACCACTACTCTTGCGAGCCGAGGCATGCAACATAGTGGTTTATGTTCAGAAATATAGCCCACATTGCATACTTGAGAGTAAAACACTAGAGGAAGCTTATTTTGGTAGGAGGCTAGATGTTGGTCACTTCTGGATTTTTGGGTCATAATTTTATTGCCATGTGACCAAAGATGCATGAAAGAAGCTTGAGCCAACATCAAATTTGGGGATATTTTTGGGTTACACTGATAATCCCCACAACTATCAGGTGTACATGCAAACCAGTCAGATGATAGTGGTTCACAGGGATGTCAAGTTTTATGAGGAGAAGGCCATGCGAGTATCCCTCAAGAGGGAGTTTCAACTACATGTGGAGGAGGAAATTTTAGTTCCTATGGTTGAGAAGCCTTAGATTGATGTGGAGCAGCCACATGCAGAGGTTTCAGGAGTGGAGACATCCACTCCGGTAGAGTCTTCTAGAGAGGGAAGAAAGCGCACTAGAGAGGCTGACAGATTGTTGGATGATGCACGAGAGAATGTGGGAGCACCCTCTTCTCAGCACATACAGAGGAGGTCACCAGAGAGGTACACTAGATAAATGGAACTTATGGGTGCAGATGTTGTGATAGAGCCATATTCCTTTCAGAAAGCAGTGTAACAACTAGTTTGGGTTGATGCGATGGTGGAGAATTATGACTTCATATTTCAAAACAGTGTTTGGGATGTGGTCCTTAGACCAGAGGACAAGTCAGTTGTGAGCTTTTGTTTGATTTACAAGGTAAAGCAAGCTAGATATGGTAGTTTGGAGAAGCATAAGGCCATATTTGTGGCATGTGGCTTTTCATAGGCAGAGGGATTGACTATGATGAGACCTTTTCTCCTGTTGCAAGGCACTTGTCAATCAGATCTATTTTGGCACTATCTACATAAATGGGTTGGAGTATCCATCAGATGGATGTGAAGACTACCTTCCTCAATGGAATGATTGAGGAAGAGGTGTACATAGAGCAACCCAAAGGTTTTGAAACGTTGGACCGTGAGTTGCATGTTTGCCGACTCAATAGAGCATTATATGGGTTGAAGCAAGCACCCTACCCTTGGTACACCTGGATAATAGCTACTTCATTGGTTTGGGCTTCTTGAAGAGTGAAGCAGATGCAAACTTGTATCACATAGTGGTGGAAGGGAAGATTTTGATCATTTTACTTTATGTAGATGATCTCATATTGATAGGTGATGAGAAGCTCATCAAATCTTACAAGCAGGACCTTGCAAGAGATTTTGAGATGAAGGACATGAGGCTCATGCATTACTTTCTTGGAATGGAGGTATGGGAGGGAGATCGAGAATTGTTTGTTTCTTAAGGAAAGTATGCCAATGAGATACTTAGGAGATTCCACATGGAGAGCAGTAAGCTCATGGAGAATCCTATAGCTAGTAACTGGACGAAGGAGGATGCTACTTTAGGAGAAGTAGTGGAAGCTACTATTTATAGGTAGCTTGTGGGTTCACTCTACTTGGTGAACACACGATCAAATATGTGTTATATATTTAACCATCTTAGTCAAGCTATGGGTAGGCCTACCAAGTTTTATTGGAAGGCAGCAAAGCATGTATTGAGATACCTTAGAGGCACTACTCAGTTTAGGTTTTGGTATATATAGATAGAGGGAGTGAAGCTTCAAGGCTTCACTGATACAGATTGGGCGGGGAGTCCATTTGAAAGGAAGAGAACATGAGGAGGGATCTTTAGTGTTGGGTTAGCTATAGTTTCTTGGTACAATAGGAAACAGATATCGAGTAGCATGTGAGGTTATCTGGATGAGGAAGATCCTAGTTGGTTTGTTTTGTCAGCAGATGGATCCGACAATGATTTATTGTGATAATCATAGTTGTATCAAACTCTTTGAAAATCTATTTTTTCATGATCGGTCCAAGAAAATATATATCTAATATCATCATCTCATAGATTGTGTATTATGGCGGATCATGTTGTTAGATTACATTCCCATGGAGGAGCAAGATGCTGACATATTGACAAAGGCATTGCCAATATGTAAATTCAAGTTTCACAGAGACAGGATCGAGGTAGTGGATTCTATTGAGAGGGAGTGTTGAGAAATGGCAATAAGAAATTCCAGTTTGATTTGTCCTTGAATTAAACTGTGAATTAAAATAGAATTCTCTTCTCACAACAATTTGAAAATAATTAATTAAGTTTAATTAATGTAATTAATTTTGGAAATTCAAATTGGAAGTCTTTTAGAAGACATATATATGTTCTCCCTAACTCATAAGAGCTAAGGATGAGTTATGAATGATTTTTAATTAGCTAACTCAGTTTATTGAGTGAAGTCCAGTTAAATTAGTTCCAATCAGTTTCAAGAACTAATAGTGAGTAAACAGTCAGTTGGGACACTAGTGACTTAATTAGTGCTAGTCTAGTTAACTGAAGATTCCACCATCAAAAACTCATGCATTTCAATTGAGAGAAAGACCGAGTTGAGACTAGAGTCTAGGGATATTGTACTAATTTTTTAGATTTTTTTGAGTTGCACTAACAATGCGTGAAATCAGGAACTGATCTGTGTGGGATTGCACTATTTTTAGAGGCTTTATTTCCCTTTAAATACAAGCTATTCTCCATAGGAATTACAAATTGGAATAGAGACTTGGAGTGCTTGTGAAGAGGCTAATATTTGGCCTTGAGCTTGCTTATGAGTTGGATATTTAATTTACTGAGTTCTGGGATTTTTCTAGAGAGAACAATCATTGTAATTTCATCTTGATTTTTCGGATTAATACAAAACAGATAGTCATGTTTTCATCTGTGGCTTTCCCCATATATTTATTGTGTTATGTGCCTTTGATTCTATTCCTCTATTGATTATTATTTTCTCGATGTTTGTGGGCTTCCTCTGTAAAGAGTAGAAGTAGATTCTTGTCTCTTGTCATAGTAGATTACATGAGCTTGTGAATCTATAGGTTTTTATACACTATCAGCCTCTCTAGCACACTTCTTTCCATCTCTGGAAGTCTTTACATGAGTGGGTGATACTCTATTCTCCACTGCATCTAGCTTCTCCACATCATCCTAAGGTTCCTCCTTTGGATCTAAAATTTCCTCATCTGCATGTAACTAAAGCTCCCTCTTAAGGGAACATCACATGGCCTTCTCTTCATTGAACTTCACATCTCTATGAACCATTTTCATCCCTTTGGATGGTAGGTACACCTAGTAGCTGTGAGATGTATCAGTATACCCCACAAATATTCCCAACCCAGTTGTTGGCTCTAGCATTTTCCACACATCCTTGGTAACATGAAAGTAGACCGATGAAACAAGGATCTTGAAGTGTGCCACATCTAGTTTCTTACGTGAAAAATCTTCTTTTGGTGTATTCATCCCAAGAATTCAATGAGGGCTTATGTTTTGCAAATAAACAATTGTGTTGCATGCTTCAACCCACAAGTGCAATGGTAGGCCCTAGTCATGTAACATCCCCCCATGTCACTCCCATAATACTTATGTTCTTCCTTTTAGCCACCCCATTCTATTATGGGTTATGAGGTCATATTAACTCTCATTGAATGCCTTTTGATGCACATAAGTTCTTGAATTCATTCGATACATATTCTCCATCGTTATCATTGATGAGAGATTTAAGTTTCCAGCTAGTATCTTTCTCAACAAGTGCCTTAAATTCACAAAATTTAGTAAACGTTTTGTCTTTCTTATACATGAAGAAAATATAACACTTACAAGAAAAATCATCGACAAACATTACATAATGCCAAATATTACATAATTCTTGTGCTTGGCCATGGATGTTGTCAAGAACTCTCTACACACATCTGACTGAAGTCAATCAAGGATCGCTTGCGCTCAACTATCTTTATCATGAAAGAAAGCTTTGGTGTACTTTCCCAATGTACACCCTTTTCATGTGTCTCTCTACTCTAGTGTACCCTTGGGAAGTACTTTAGAAATTTGTTTCATGATCCTCAAATCTCTATCGTGGAAGTGACCAAATCTTCTATGCCACAACTCACTGATTTCTTGACTCTACACCTTCTCTTATTTAGTACTCAAAGCAATGTAGTCTTCTAGATCAAATTTGTAGAGGTTCTTCACTCGAACGCCTATCTGCTTCAGCTATCCTAAGGCTATGTGACAAAGGAAAGCCTTTCCCATACTAAATATCACATCTTAGCCACAATTATCCAACATGGAAATTGAAACCATGTTCTTCTTCAAACTTGGAGCATACATGACATATTTTAATGTGAGAGGAGAAATAGAGTCCCTTTGAAAGGTAACAATACCAATTCCGACCATGGTATACCTCCCATCATCTCCCATATCGATGTGCTTCTGGAGGTCCTTCTCCTCCAAGTCACTCAAGAACTCTTTGTTGTTGGTCATATGGAATGAGGCTCCACTATCCAGGTACCAGACACTACCCATCACTAATTTCACCATTAAGTGATGATGGTGAAATCTAGTTTGAATTGTGAAGTAAGAGATTCACTTGTCGCTCCTCTTGAGGGCTTAATACTGGCCTCATTGTATGGACACTTTGTGGCATAGTGTCCTAACTCATGACGGTGAAAACATTTAATCTTCGACATTTCCTTCTTCTTATTGCCCTAATTAGAACTAATTTGGAATGGGATGACTTCCCCTTCCCTTTCATTTCCTTTCCAGCTAAGGCACAATTCTCCTCATCATCACACTTGGACGAGGATCCCTCTCTGGTGTTCTGTTGAATCTCTTCCTGTGAAAATTTGGACCTTAATCGCTCCCCCTCTAGTAGCTTCTCCCTCCCATTAATTGAGTCTTGGTAATTGTGCCAACTCTTGGGAAGTCCTAGAAGTGTTAGGCTCACTAGATCATCTATAGAAACTATAACACCAATAGTTCCAAGTTCATCTTGACATTGGGTGAACTTGGTCAAGTACTTTGGTATTGTGTTACCCTTCTCCATCTTGATCTTTCTGAGATTTTCCTTCAGTGCTAGATTCTTGTGGTCATTGCTGTTTTGAAACAGGTTTGTAAAGGCCTTCCAAATTGCAAATGGATTTTCCTTACCATGGAGGTTTGAGACAATATGAACTCGAAGTCCTTCTAGGATAATCCTTCTTTCCTTTGCCACACACTTTCTCCACTCTGCTAGATCTTGATAATGAACTGGCTTAGCAATGTCTTTGTCTATGAATTCCTTAAGTTTGTTGTCTTCCAACACTACCTCCATCTTGTCCTTCCAAGAAATATAGTTTTAACTACCCTCAAGGTCATATTCGAGTCTCAATGCATAGAATGACATCCTGATGGCTCTTGAATTATGATACGACATATTTGATTTCTTCTACAAAAGACAAACTTGTATTCTCCTCTTCTATAGTGATTTATGCTCTGATACCATGTAGAAGTTCCTTGTAGATTCAAACTACAGGTTGTAATATGCTAAAATAATTGACTTTAATCTACTCTACTCATGAGTGGAAATAATAAATCATTGATGAAATCGCGAAGAAAAAAGAGAATGAATTCAATCACACATAACAGAATAATTTTCTAGGGAAATCCACAACTAAAAACTCTTGTTATCTATATATTGTATTAATTATAAAATATCATAATATTACAATGATTTTCTCAAGCCCGAGCAACCTTTGCACTATCTCAATCTATCTCACTGCTTCACAATCAAGCTCCATACAATACTTAGCCAAATCTATTGGCTACCAAGCTCCTATTTCCTTGCGGCAACAGAGACAAAGGAAAAGCCATAGCTTGCATGCAGTTTCTTAGTGAATTAGCCAATATTTAATTAGGAAATTCCTCATCCATAACTGTGCAATCCATCATAGACTTTCCTCTTATTGCATGCACCACCTATACAATTCAGATGATTATACAACTAATAGTACATTGTACCTGAACTCCAATCACAACTAGGTCTTTCTCTGATCTAAAATGCATGAGTTAATTATGAGCGAATATTCAGTTTACTGGTTGAGGAATGCAGGTTACACCCCACTACTGCAGGTTACACCCCACTATGGGATCTCCCACTAATTCCTCCATGAGTTGGAACTAGTTTAATTGAATTTAACTCTGCTAAACTGAATTAAATATTTACAACCCAAAAGAACTCAACTTGGGCCCCTAAAATATAGGAACCACTCCCAACTCGAATTACCTAATCCAACTAAGTCAAATTAACTTATTTAACTATTACAAGTTGCTATGAGAATTAAAATTACAATTTAATTCCTATTTTAATTCAAGGACAAAATTAAATTAGGATTCTCTTGTTGCATTTTTCAACAATTTAGGTTGTACTTGGACTTGTTCCCCCTCAAGATCTAAAATCTAATGTCCTCATCCTTATAGATGAAGAATTACTCTCAGACTCCTGTCATGTTTACTGATGCTCCAATATCTATATACCAGACTCCTTGTGAGGCCGAGCTATATAGGTTAGAAATAAGTGCAAATTCCTAATCCATCCTACTAGAGAGCTCATCTACAATCGTTGAAGTTTTTTTTCTTCTTCTTTCACTTCTTCCTAATCATCTTTCTATGTGGAAAATTTCTGACATAGTGTTTGAACTCATGATAGCCATAGCATTTGACCTTAGAAATGTCCTTCTTCTGCTTATAACCTTTTGGGTTCAACCCTTTCTGGACCCCTTATTTTCTTTTCCTTTGCCTACTAGAGTCATGTTCTCCTAGTGCTCCTTACTCTTCTGATTCTTACTATTATTGCCACTAAAAATACTAAGTCTTAGCTCCTTCTGGTTGAAATTTATCCATAATCAATACCAACCTGGTAATGTATCTCATCCATTTATCACTTGGATGAATATATTCCATTTATTTGTAAAGGCATTCAAGGCTATACACACCATCTCATCACCATCTAGTTTATATCCCACTACATCTAACTCATCCTTTACCAATCTAAGTATGGTGAGGTAGCTTGTAACATATTCTCCCTTATTCATTTTTGTATTGTTCATATTTTTCTAAGAAGTAGGTTCCTATTAGTGGTAGGATCCTTGAACAATTTCAAAATAGCATCTCACTTTTTCTTTGTTGTATCTAACTAAACAATATGCAAAACTATATGGTCCTTGACTTCATCAAGGATTATCCTCCATGTTTTGGCATCTTCCTTTTGGTATGTTGAAAGTTGTGCTAGATCTATTGGTGCAATTATCACACTCATCACATGTTCCTTATGACCATTTTATTCCAACAATAAGGAAATCTTAGATTTCCATACACGAAAATTTAAGCCTCCATACAATTTTTCCTAATCTCTTAAACCTGTTGATTCCATTTTCTAAACCATCAGAGATAATAGAGACCCAAATTAAATGAAAAATTTGAACTATGTTTTAAACCCTTGTCTTATTTCTTCTTGTGCCTACACAAAGCCCTATTCTTCCCTCAAATCTTCTTTGATACCATGTGAAATTTTAATATTGTTGAAGTTAACTAGTTATTATTATCCTATCAAATTGTTTATTTGTATTATGCAATCTGTATGCATCAATTACTGAATAAAAAACTATTGAAGCTTCATGAAAATAAATAATCCAGAGGAACTAAGAAAATATTTTACACGCACACACATGGAAATAATGAATATCACTAGTTTTCGACAAATTCCCTTGAAAAATCCATAGTGTGGGGAAAAGTAGTGTAGCTAATGAAGGTTTGTATTATTAATAAATATTCAACAATTGATAATTACATAGCTTGATTTTCTCTCACTGGAAAAGGTTCAACATTATCGTTGCTCAATTTCTACTGGCCAAATTGAATCTCTGCAACAAACTTATCTCTCCTATGTGAAATTCACACCTTCTTCCAGCAACATGCACTAGAAAAACTACAAATGTGCATAACCTCTCTTGGAATTCACGCTGCCTCTAGAAATTTTCTTTGGCAATATTCTCTGCCTCCAACAAGTTGCATTTCCTGCAAAAAGTTTTCTCTGACAACTGGAAATCGAATTTCTACCCAAAAATTTGCACTAGTATCTTGCACTAGCTAATGTAGACTCTATTTAGAATAGTTCAACCTCCTTCCTTCTCCTAGAACAACTATAATATTCGTGAGGAACTTATCTAAAAATTATCTCCTCAATTTTCCTATTAAAATCATGTTGTTGGTGTCCTCCATGCTATCAATGAAACCTTGGTATGACTACAAATCTATGTCTCTGATGTGTTCTCCAAATTCCCATCGATTTCCTCTTATAATCTCTCATTTAGCAATCAATGGCCACAATATAATATCAATCGATGGATAAGATCATCTTGGACCTAAAATGATTTTTTTAGAAGTCACTAGATGAAAATTTGTTTACCTCAATTATTCCCAATTAATTAAGCCATTTTCCTAAGTTAGTCTTCAAAAAATTTATAAATTGGAAAATTATTTCTAATTAAGGAATTTTTCCGTAGAAACCTTTTATGGATATTGGAGAAAATTAATCCATTGTGTTCCTTAGCTTCATAGACACTATATGATACCAGAAAACCTATATGAGCTACATAAACTAACAAACAACACCATGACTTGGAAATTATTAAGTATATGTTGGAGAAGATCCCAAATTAGATTTCTTGGGAACATAATGAAGCAATCATTAAACACATTTTAGAAGAATAGGTGTGTGGAGCCCTCACCTCATTTGGCCTTGATAAATCCCTAACGCAAGATGGGTTGTTAGCTTATTTCTACCTATTGACTATAATTAAATATGATTTATGCAAATGATATATTTTACATTGAATCATGGCTATATTGGTGGAGAAACCAACTCACCATTCTTAGCTCTTGTCCCATGATGGTAAACCTTCTTCCTTTTCAAGGTTCTTCCAAATATTTCTCTGCGATGTCTCCTATAAGATTATATCCAAGATAATTATGATGCATATCAATCCACTTCTCTCTAGGATAATTTCTAGCAACTAGGGAGGATTTATTCATAAAAGGTAACTTATAGACAATATTTTTCTAGTTTAGGAGGCAACCCATTCTAATAAGACAAGAAAATAAAAAGGCATGCTAATAAAGCTTGATATGTTTAGCAACTTTGACTGGGTGCACCATAACTTCCTCTTTGAATCCCTTTAAGGGATAATTAGAGAAATTTTTAGGTATAAAATGGACCTCCTAAGGAATATTATAAAATAATAGTGGAAATAATAAAATTAGATTAGATTACACCATCAAATTTTAGAGGGAAAAAAAGAAAAAATTACTTTTTCAACTCGTATTTTCAAATTATCTCCCTACGAATTCACTCAAAGTTTGAGAAAGAGCACTCATTGGATGCATAACTTGATTCCCCATCCAAGGAGTATCAATGTTGCATACTTTTGATGGACCCAACTCCACACAAAACGAGAAATTCATGAAAACACATGATTGCAATCATGTGTTTTCATGTATTTCTCATTTTCTGTACAACAGGGTCCATTGAAAGTATGCAACTAGGGTACTCCTTGGCTAGGAAAATAAATTTTGCATCCAACGAGTGTTCCAGCTCGAAATTTGAGTAAAACCATAGGGAGATAAGTTGAAAATATGAGTTGGAAAAGTAGTTTTTATTTTTTTTTAATTTTTAATTTTTTTACTTTAAAAATGATGAATCATCCCCCATGGTTGACATCATCATCATGAATCGTATTGGTTCTCATAAATTTTATTTTGGTTGTGAATTTTTATTTTGAGGCCCATTTTTACCTCACAATTTGTCTAATGATAATGACTTGGTGATCAAAACATTTGTTTCTTGTATTACAAACACATGGATTGTTCCCATAGTAAATGGAACACATGCGAGATGTTTGAAGGCTACGAGAGGGTTGAAGTAAAGATGCCTCATGTAACTCTTGTTGTACATCTTCCTGGTGGACCCCCTTAGTAGACAAGTATAATTTCAATGTAACAATGAAGATCTCCCAGCTACTAGGTATGCATCTAATATCAAAAGCATCACTCGTTTTCAAGTCACTGATGACACCATTTTGGTAATTGGAGCTCCAACCACAATAGCCAAAATATTCAAACATGTGTTGGAGGGATTCCTTTCATCTTTAGGAGGGTCACTCAACAAAGAAAAGTTTTGAATATATGCATATAATGTAAGGAAGGAAAGCAAGGACAAATTACAAAACAGCCAGGCTTCAAAGTAATTGACAATTGGTATAATTTCAAGTAATATAATGTAAGGAAGGAAAGCAAGGACAAATTGCAAAATATCTAGGCTTCAAAGTAATTGACAATTGGTATAATTTTAAGTAATTGGGCATCCATATATCCTTCAACTCTCTCTCTTCTCATGCCTGGTATCCAATACCTTGAAACTTTGGGTGCAAAATAGATATGTGGGTAGCAATGTGACTTAAATCAATGTGCATAGTGGTTCTAATCAAGTCCATACTCTCTTCCTTTATTTTATTTCAACTCTCCACAATATTGGCTCCCTTACGTTTCACCTCCAAAATCATTCAGAATATAAGTAAATTATTATGGAAAGGGGGAAATTCTCTTCCAAAAATTTCCATTTAGTATATTAGGAAGTGATAAAATTTCCTCTTTTTAATGGTAGATTGGGAATATGAGACATATCCTTTATGATAAAAGAAATGGTAGCTAAATTGATATGGATACTTTTGCAACCTCAAGAGGAGTGATGACAAAATATAATATTCAACAAGATTTTTGCTTCGAGAAGAATGACTTGATTAGACTACCCAACTTTTGTGAAAGGTTAATCCCTGATTTGGAAACTAATCATAGCATTCGTTCCTCTAATTAAATAATATTTGACTTGGGCCCCTAGGAATAGGAAAAAAATTGACATATGGAGACAAAGCATCATTGGAAATTGACCCTTGGGATATTTCCCTTATTTATCCCCACCTATATCTTGGGTAGCTTTTAAAGGTCAATATAATCTCACTAATGTCACTCTATGGACAAGGAAGGAATATCATTAGGGTAGAATTTGAATAACAATCCGGTAAATTTCAATGAAAAAACCCATGAAATGAAATAAATATTATCAAGATGTTATCATTATCTCCTTCAAAAACAAGACTCGTGGGGTTGGAAAAAATCCAACTGCATGGTGAAATAAGGGAATATTTCTCTCCTCTCACCCCAAGGTGGAACCTTGAAATCATGAATATGGTCTAATAGTTGGTATTCAAATGGAATCTCTAAGGTAAATTTCTTTTATTGGACCTTAACTCATAAGAAAATCCTTACCACTCAAAATTTAGCTAAAAGGAACGTCCTAATCTCCTCTTGATCATTGTGCTACTCTTTTGAACAAAACTTGCCTCACCTCTTCCTATTTTGTAGCTTCTCAAAGGAAGTATGGAATTGAGCTCTCCATTCATTATCAGCGCGAGTATAGTGGAAAAGCTCATTTAGACAAATCTTTGAATCTTGGAATAAATACTACTTAGGAAACTTTCAAAGGAAAAGGATTTTTTAACAAATGTTGGCTTCTATTCAAAAAACAATTGTTTCAAAATTTTCCTTGAAGAACAAAGCAATATTTGAAAATAAAAAAGCACACCCTCAAGTGGCTTTAAGAGACCTCTCATTGAGAGGGAAGCATTGGAATTCAAAACATGATTCCTCATATTGTAAAAAATTTATGGATGAAGAAGAAAACAAATGGTTCTCCTTCTTCATTAAATCATCTTCAGGTCTTCACCTTAGAAGAAAATATTCTTCCTCTTAAGCTAAAAATTGGAAAATAAGACTGTTCTCTTTAGAATTCAAGAAATGGATATCCTTAAGGGAAGGATTCATTCTCTTCTTTGTTGGAACATCAAAACCAAATCCTAGGGTGGTAGGAGTGGGAAGTTTTATTCTCCACTCCCATGAAATTATAGAATTAACCTTCTCCTCATGGCTCAGGAAAAGATCAAACAATCAGGCATAAGTCTATGGCCTTTATCAGGGATTGAAAGTAAAAAATTAGTTAGGTATTCAAAACTTAAACATTCCTATAGATTCCTAAATTATCCTTCAGATCCTATGGAATAAATCATCTTCAAACAATCCCCATATTAATTATATTCCTAAAAGGGTGACTATACTTCCATCAAGGATTAGGAAATATGAAATCTTCCACATTTTCAAGAAACATAACTAAATTGTGGATCAATAGTTAATGAAGGAGTAATACTACCTCTTGAAACTCTAAGAAGGCATCATTCCACCATCCCATGTATCATACCATGAATGGAAATTATAAATTAAAGGGGAACCATTCCAAACAAGGAGGGTCAAAATGAAAGACTCCCCTTGTTCTCACCATGTAGGAGTTTGGAGAAGCATTATAGAAATTCTGAGGTCTAAAATGGACCTCAAAAAAAAATGTACAACCAAAATAAAATTTATAAGAATCAATAGGATTCAATATTATGATTTCAACCATGGGGGATGATTCACGATTTTTGGAGTAAAAAAGTAAAATGATTAAAAAATAAAATAAAAACTACTTTTTAAACTTGCATTTTCAACTTACCTCCCTATGTTTTTACTCAAATTTTGAGTGGTAGAAGTTTTTGTATACAAAATTTAATTCCTCATCCAAGGAGTACTCATTTTTCATACTTTTGATGGACGTTGCTACATGAAAAATGAGACATTAAAAACATGATTACAATCACGATTTTTCACGTATTGGGGTCCATATAAAGTGTGAAAAATGGGTACTCCTTGCATGAAGAATTAAATCCAACATCCAACAAGTGCTCTCGCGCAAAATTTGAGGAAAACAATAAGGAGATAAGTCGAAAATATGAGTTAAAAATATTTTTTCCTTTTTTTCCTTCTAAAATTTGATGACGTAATCTAATATTATTTTATTATTTCCACTATTATTTTAAAATATTCCTTAGGAGGCCCATTTTAGACCTTAAGATTTCTTTAATATTTAGTTTATGAGTGTAGAATCCACTACTTCCTCTAATCGTTCAGGCGTGCTAAAAAGAAAGCTGGCATGGATTAAAGGTACAATTCCATTGTTGACCCAATGTCCAAAATGGGTCATGGTTACTCCAATTAACATTGGAACATTGCAGCTCAGGAATAGGTACATTAATATGATATTGTTGATGCAAATTTCCACGTCACATGCCCAGAAATCATGTGGAGAGCAATGATATTTATGTGTGGCAACACTCATCTTGGCATGAGAAAGGAGATCGCCCTTAGAAATGATAAGGAACCATATCATATCCCTATTTGGAATATTATATTAGGATCATGCTTTAGATGCACATAGTATTGGGTGGACCTGAATGCAAAGAACTTCAGACAACGGTTCCCCTACCGAGTAAGCCCAATATTTTACATTTTATTCACATTAATGTTGTAAATGTTTTTCCTTCCTTTAGATATATAGATTTTTTTTCTTATTTTTCCATCCTATGCAAGATTTTGGTCTCATCAGAGCCAAATAAAATTTTTTCAAGATCAAAATTGACTTGGAGGAGGGAGTTGGACATTTGTTTATATCGAGAGAACTTTCAGGAAAGGAACCCATCTAAATTCCAAGATAAGAGAATTTGGGGGATTGTTTAAATTTCTATGGTATTTTCGTTTTCCAAAAATCTTTGAATTAACTTCGAGAGTAGCATAAGGAATTGATTTTTGAAATTTATAGAGCATAAGCCTAACTCCCAATCTCTAGATCTTTTTCCCATTTATCTCTTTGAGACTAGTGACACTACAAGGAATTTTGTCTCTCTTTGCACATTTTGATTCACAATAGGGTCACATCACTAAGAAGTAAACCTAAGAGATATAGGTGTATACTCTCAAATCAATAAATTGGAACTTTAGCAAAAATTCATGGTCATGGTCAACATGCTTAACATAATAAACCATGGTAAAACATCATTGAGTGGTGTATGTGGTCAAAAACATTAAACCATATCCCACATGGTAAACCATAGTCATATATAGCTAAATTTTGAAAACCATGGTCAAACATGTTTCCCAGATTCACACATTGTTAACCATACTCAACCTTTTTCTAATAGCTTCAACCATGGTCAACCATGGTTATGAAGTTCAACCTAAGTTGACCACATTCAAACATTATCAAACTAGATAAAAAATGGTCAATCATGCTGAACATTCTCAACCATAGTCAACCATGGACAACATGTTCAAACCATACCCATCCATGTGTTACCATGGTCAACATGATCATCAATGGTTATGCTTACTCCACCATAATCTCTCCTCTTCATCCTTGATCCACCATGGTTGGCCATGACCAACTAATTCCAAGCATGGTAAACCACGATTAACCATAACCAACTATAATCCACCATGGTCAACCTAATCAACCCTCTTCAACCATGTTCAACCTTGTTGACCCTCTTAAACAATTAATGTAACCAATTTTTTAACATTAATATAACATCAACCATGGTTTATAATGATCAACCATGGTTGACCATATTAATCATGGTTGATAATGGTTGGTGTTGTTAGCACCTAAATCCGCCTTAGGCTGAAGGAAGGCAAAATTCAGGGTAGCCACAAACCACGCTCAATCTGGTAGCTAGCCCTACCAGAACAGGAGAGGGCTCTCTCCGAGTCACACTCAGTAGATAGATGAATGAAAGGGCCTGAGATGACTTTCAGTGAACTATTTATCTTAGGCTAGTAAGTGAAAATGGATGAAAGAAATGATTTTTATGAATGACTGTGTTTTTGGGATGTTATGGGACGATTGGACCTCAATGAACAGAGATCTTAATACAAAGGCACGGATTATTTCATGAGGCAAGGTAGGCGAAAAGCATAGCAATTTAGTTTTAAGATATCGTGGAATGGAGAGATTGATTAAGAGGGTGAAAAGGGCATGGACAAAATGAATCCTTTTCAACAGAAGAATGAACACTGTACATGAAATTTTCCCACAGGCAAAGCAATAAAATTGAATTCTACCTTAGCTAACTTAGAAAATTTCAATGAAAATGAATATGAAATGAGCTATGAAACATAACAACATACACATGAAACATAAGAGACACATTTTCTACACTCACAACCACAGGAATCTCATGAAACATAGCCACTGCCTTTCACTAATCCTCTGTAAAAAATATACAATGTAGAAACATAGTTTCTTTCCCACAGTCTCCCAGAAGTTACAAGCCAACCAACCCTTTGCAAATGGTTTGCATACAATATATAGAATGTGCCATGAAGAGATAGAACGCCCAAGGGTTGTGGAGTTACTCAAATCATTACAAACTGAAGGTGGAGAGCCAAACAACAGCTACAGGTGCAGCGCCACAAACATGACAAATGGCTTGGGTGGCCCTTTGCCTTCCTTTGCCACTTGGATAACTGACCATCTGGAGTGAAAATACTTATAAAACCACCTTAGGTGCTAAAAAACTGAAGTACATATGAGTGGGACCACTTACAAAAGGTCGGGAAGTGAAATTTCGCGAAATAGAGGCATTGTGGCCCTTTTTCCTATATGCGCCATGCTCCTTTCCTGTATGTGTCATGCCACTTTGAGGCCAGTTTTGAGGCACTTTCCAGAGTCTAAAATGTACCCAAGTGTGCGCGTTGGAAAGCCTCTCCTGTCTACTTTCAAACTCAAGTGGAATTTTTGAATTTGGAGCTCATTTGCCCCTCCAAATATTCATTCTCCCAAGGCTGCTTCCTGTGTGTCAAAATAGGGGCAGTGAGGCCATATTTCAGTGTATTTTACCCTTTTGGTGGCCAAGATCTTCTCCAAATTTCTTGCTCCCAGTGCCAGTAATTTTGATTTTGCATTCCGAATCCAAAAACGCAAACTATTTCTCATTTGGAGCTCCCAATCTTATGCGTCGCGTCGGTGGCGCGATGCGTATAGAGAAAAAACTTGTTTTTGTGCCAAAAATTTGTCATGTGACCAAAATTTTCCCAAATTCCTTGAAACTTGGGCTGGAGGTCCTCTATGAAGTGCTATGCTGTGCCAAGGAAGCTTCAGCCAATATTCGAAGCTGATCTTGCTTTTTTGCCTCTTTTGCTTCTTTTGTTGCTTTGCTCAATTTAGCCTTCAAGCTCCTTATTCGGGCCTTTGCGCTCATGTTCCATGCCCTGTAATGACAAGCCATCCTCTGTAGTATGGCTTTCTCCCTGTTTGCCTTCTCCAGAATTTTCTGCAAGTGTAGATTGACCCGATCCAACCAAGACTCATGGTCGTTGTTGATCTCTTGCTCCAAGGTAGTGAGCTCGATCCCCCTCTGCTGGGCAGCTTGTCGATTTTCACGGATGCTTTTCCGCTCCATGATCATCTGTTGGTCCTCAAGTTGTTTGTTTCTCTGCTCCAGATACTTGATGACCCATCTAGCCCTCTCGAAATTTCGTATCAAGTCTTTGATCTTTGTGTCCTGCTCCTGAATGGTCATCCTAATTTTGGCATTTTCTGCCTCTGTCTCTTCATCCTGAATGAGGATGACATCGGTCTCTTGTGCACTCGATGGTCCCTCATCATGTATGGGCTCCTTGCCCTTGTCCAATACCTGTGTAGTTGATGCCGAAAGCGAGGCCCCTTCCACCCCGGGTGGAGATAACACTCACTTTGTTGCTGCAAATAAGTTCCTACTGCCTTTTTGATATGTCACCAAAAATGGCATGATCATGGTCTCATGGTGCTTATGTTGATAAGAAGGACCACCCAACTCCTGCGCGGGCTCTGATAGTACTTATGTTGTGCTGAAGAAGTCACGGAAGATGAAGTCCTCCCAAGCAATTCCCTGCAATCCCAACTGAATATCTACCAAAATCCGGATAAGAGCGAAGTGATACACACTATTAAGCTGCTGCTGAGGGGTCTTATGCAGCATGAAGGTGTTCATCCTCTCTATATTCCTGCATATGAAAAATGGGAGGTTCATCATCCTCACCCTGGTAAAGTGCATTAGCAAGCGGATATGATAGGCATATAGTCTAGAGAACCTCCCCTCAAGCTGAAGTATTTCATGATCAATCTCATGAGTGGAGCATACTCATTCTTCAAGTATCTGAAGGGAAATACTCTTGTGAGCTCATTCAAGAATCTAGTTTTGATGTAAGGATCATAGTGTTGCCTTTCCACCTTTTTCTTCTTATGCCGCTGCTCCCCAACATTTGGAATACCTGTTGCCATTGATATAGCTTCGGGTGTCAAGGTGAAAGTGACCCCGACCGAGGTAGACTGACCTCCATGTAGATGAAGCACAAATAAACAGGCCAACTCATGATGAACTCTGACATTTGTCACCCTTTGACAAAATTCAAAACATGATAGGTGCTGGAAGAATGACATGGCAAGAGGGCATGCTTGTAACTCAGTGAGGGTAGTGGGTTCATCCCTGACATGTTTGCCACTCTTGTGGTGTCTCCTGGGAGCCTGCTATGATTAGGCTGCCCCTTTGATGATGGTGTGAGGCTGGGTGCCTTTGTAGTATCTATTACCAAGGGGAACAAATGAAATAGGTAATGTTAGGAAGGGAGTGATGAAATGGGGATAGGGTTTATAGGGAGAATTTTGTTAGGGGTATGGGAGGATTTTGGGTATTTTGATGGGGTAGAGTTTTGGGGTTTTATTTGAGAAATAGGAGGAGGGGAAAGGGAATATGATTTTGGTAGCGTTAGGGTAGTGATAATAGGAAAAAAAATGATATAAGGGAGTAAGGGATAGGGTTAGGGTAGGAAAAATAAACTTGGTAGCAACAACAATGTTACACAACCCTAGCAAACTAGTTTTTCTTTGGTATCTTCTTTTGTTTGCTTAATGGAATGTTTTTGCATTCAATCACTGGCAATAATCCACCATATCTTTATCGAATTTGATGCACAAATGAGTTTGAGAGCCTACCTTGCAGTTAAAGGGGCTTCACAAGAATTTTGAGGGAGTTTTGGCACGTTCTGGGTGCTTTATCTTTGTGCGCTGCGCCCCTGTTTGTGTACGCCGCACTCTTGTCTCTGTGTGTCATTCTCCAACTGTGTACCACGTTCATTATGGGATTGAACAGTGGGCGGGTGCTGTGTGCGCCACGCCCTGAGTGTGTACCATGCCCTTCCCTATGTGTGCTGCACCCTTCCCTGTGTGCGATGCGCCATTATCTTCACCACCAACCGACTTCCAGCTCCTCATTTGCTCCTCGAACTGTATGCGCCGCACTTTGGGTATGCGTCGCGCCCTCAATAAACTTACACTATGGGCAAGATGCATGTGCGCCACGCCCTCTATGTGCGCCGCGCTCCTGGTTATATGCGCCACACTCTCCGAGGTCGCCTCCAACTCACTCGATCGCTCACCAATGCACACTCATGCCTCTCCAATACTTCTCCAAGGCTTGTAATGGCACAATGCCTTTGCTTTTGACAAAAATTGGTATATATAGCCTTGGAAGAGATGGGTTTAATTTTTTCCTCTTCAAAAACCCATTTTTCTAATGTTTGAGTTTTTCCTTTTTTCATTGACTTTAAAACATACTGATTTTCACTTTCCCTTTGAAATTTTAGCTCGAATGATGCAATTTTCGGCACTTTTTGTGGCAGTTGTGAGACAGGATATGTGGCCACGGAAACCATGACTGCATCTGAAAAAATCACTTGACAACTTTTTTGAAAATTTGGCCAGAAATGACACTATTTGACTTTTCTTCAAAACAACGTTTTGAAGACGAGTCGGAGTCTATCCACATGATGATGAAGCTTTCTGAACCATAATTGTGTAAGGGCCTCACTCTGGCCTACATGGCTCTACTGGACATGTTCAAAGACCAAATTGATGAATTCCTAGACCTAGACCTCGAAATGACCTTTGTCCTTTAAAGGACCAAACCTTGACCGTCATGAACTATGATGATGATTGACCAAGATCTGAGCCAGCAAGTGTTATCCAGGAATAGTGTCCACTTGGATGCTGCTATTCCCACTAAGATGGGTGGCCATCTTAGAAACAAACAATCAAAGTCTACTATTGATTCCTTTTATGAAAATAGATGAGAAGAGTACCAAGAAGGCCAACCTGAGTCTTGCGCTTGATTTCCTCTCTTTCTTGATAGAGTTTCGCCACTTCTCCTTTGTCTACCCAGCTTCAAAAGAACCTATGGAATCACAAAAACATACTACTATGAAAGAAACAAGGATCTAAATTCTTAAATAATGCAAGATCAGATGTGCATTAACCATATACATGAATATATAAACAAGTACACAAGAATATGGAAGGAAATAGATGAAAAGTAACAAGAATATTACAACCATGTGGTCTGACCCAGCATCATCCTCCAATTAAGAACCCCTTCTTCACCTCAAGCAAAGCTAGATCACCCAACACTGTGAATGTACACCAGAATACCAACAACACTTCTCTATAAGATACAAAATTCTAGCCTCTGGATCTCTATGATGAGGGAT
>APFE031509259.1:192893-209953 GCA_000404065.3 Pinus taeda | reverse complement strand
GGGAAGGTGATATGCATCGTACCCTCTGCATTGAGCTTTCAGTATGGTCCAGTTTTGACCATTTATGAGTAGTTTTCAGTGGAGAACTTCTGGGAGATGATGTAATTAGTTGACCTTGTTCCTTTAGGCAGTGAAGCAACGCTTTTAGGGACTTAAGAGCCCTTTGTTTATGTACATTTGTGATTGGGGTTGAAGTGCCCAAAAATGTCTATAACACTAGGAGCCAGACATGAGGGGGGAAATGACTATAATGACCTTCTCCGTTAGATAATGGCATGCCCCTAGCGGAATGCAACTGGAAGAATGGAACGGGACACCTAATCATGAAATGCATAAAGATTTTTCATCTTTGACGGATGAATTACCAGACCGACTCTAACGTTGGCTCCAATGGGGGATGGTAGCTCCTTGGAGGTGCCAAGAACAATAGATCTCTGGAGGAGCTAGATAGCGCCTTTTTCCATTGGGCTATGGAGTCATCATTTTGATAAATAATACCAGACTCTGACTCATTTATGAAGATGAAATGACCAAAAAACTGACTCAAACTTGACATTAAAATGACTTAAAGACTATTTGAATAACTCTAACGAAACTGAAACAAAATGGTATTTACAATGAAAGTGGAAGCAGCGTTTGATAACTTAGAAGTGGTACTGCTTGAGCGGCCAACCATTGATCAGCCCTCCTGGATAATCCTCTCCATTTATTTCCTTAAGAAGAAAAGCATTCTACCCCCGCTATGCTGTGATCTTGAAAGAACCTTTCCAAAGGTTCTCGAACTTACCGTGCTTACCTTTCTCCTCATTTCTTGCATCCTACTTCAGCACTACATCATCCACCTGAAATTTATCCACCTTTGCCTTTCTATCATAAATTTTCTTGATTTTCTCCTACAATTTGGATGTGTTCTTGAAAACTTCTTCTCTAGTCTGCTGCAAGTGGACCATTTGATTGAACCTCCTTTGCATGGGATCTTCTTCACTGCCAGCCTCCTGAAGAAGTTTGACAACCGGGGCAGCGAGAGAGGAAGGAAATATTGTATCAACTGCATAAACTAGCTCAAACGGTGACGTACCTATGGACTTCTTCTGGCTGACCCGATCTACCCAAAGCACATTTACCAACCTTTTATGCCAGCTCTTCTTGTTCATTTCCAGCAGCTTCTTGATTATGTTGACCAATGATTTGTTTGAAGATTCTGCCAATCCATTGCCTTACGGATGATAGCCAGTTGAATGACCCAAAATAATGTGATATTTATGACAAAATTCTACCATCCGCTTTGATTTGAAAGCTGCTGTGTTATCGGTGATTAGCTTGTTCGGACAACCAAAACGAGACAAGATGTTATTTTCGAGGAATGAAATGATCACCGCATCTGTAGCTCTTCTGGTGGGGATCACCTCAAACCATTTTGTGAAGTAATCTGTGGCTGTGAGGATCCATTTATGCTGTCTGGAAGAAGCGGGATGAATTTCGCCAATGAAATCCAACCCCCATTGCTGAAAAGGGGCGCTCACCTTTATGGGCTTGAGTGGTAGAGGCTGTAACTTTCGCTTTCCATAAAAAATTTGACACTTATGACAACACTTAACCATCTTATATACATCAGTAAACAATGTCAACCAATAGTACCCTTCTCTCAAAATTTTGTTTGATGTTGACTTCCAAAAGAGGTGACCTCCACAGTCTCCTTGGTGGCAGTCCTCCATGACTTGCTTTGCTTCCTTTTCCACCAAACAATTTAACAAAACTCCACTAGGATCTTTCCAATACAGTGTTGAATTAAGAATGCAGAACTTGGCAGCCTTCAACTTAAGTGTTCTCGCTTTGTTTCTAGTCACGCCGGGCGGAGGTGACAAATTTTTGAGAACATATATGATATCAGAATACCATGGAGAAAGAGAAAACATTTCAGATATCTAATTTGGCGGTTCTTCATCGTTCTCATCGGAAAAATCAGCGATCAGATTTGTGTCCAAAGCATGAAAGTTTGATTCAGCGATTAGCTTCGCCAAACCCTGTACTTTCACCAGTTTTGTGGGCTTTATTTCTAGGTCATATTCTAGCAAGGTTGCAATCCGCTTGCCTCTTCTTCCTTCCGGATCAGCCTGCACTAAAACATCCTTTACAACAGCGTTAGGAACATAGGCCAGAACGTGGGAATGTAGAATATACACCCGGAAATATTTCAATGCCTTCACAAGTGCAAGAGTCTGCTTCTCAATGATGTTATACTTTAAAGCTGCATTTCTTATAGCTCTGTTGAAAAATGCAATGGGTCTTTCATGATCATCTCTTTTCTGCAATAATACCACTGCCATAATATGCTCCGAAGCAAATGAAAACAATATGAAATCCTGAGTATAGTCCGGGCTTACTAGAACTGGTGCTGAGGAAAGAGCCAATTTGACCAAATTGAAAGATTTCACTGCCTCTTCTGTCCATTTCATTTGGTTGTCCTTCTTAAGCATGTTTGTCATTTCTCTTAGATGCTCTGTGGGATTAGGTACAAAGCGGCGGAGGAAGTTCATCTTGCCATTGAATGATTGTATCTCCTTTTTATTCCGAGGCAGATCTACTTTCTAAATTGCTTGCACACGTGCCGGGTCAATACGGATGCCATCCTTGGAGATAATGTGTCCGAGTAGTTTGCCTTCTTCCATGGCGAACAAGCTCTTCTTTGGATTCAACGATAAGCCATATTTTCTGCACTTTAGGAAGACAGTTTTAAGATGGTACATGTGCTCTTCATCAGATTTAGAAAACATTGTCAAGACATCCAAATACACCACCAAAAAGACATCCTTCTCGTTTGCAAAAGCCAAGTCCATAGCACGCTGAAATGTGGCACCCGCATTCTTCAAACCGAAAGGTCCCCCATGGAGTGGTGAACGTTGTCTTGTCTCGGTCACCCTCATGGACAAAAACTTGGTTATATCCAGAATAACCATCAAGCAGTGACATGCGAGATGCCCCCACTACTCATTGATGTATATGGTCCATTTTGGGCAGTAGATAGTTATCCTTCAATGAGACTTTGTTAAGATTTCTGAAATTGATGCATAAGCGAATCTCCCCTGTCTTTTTCCTTACGGGTACCAAGTTGGAGATCCAATTTGAAAATCTAATTGGCACAATGATCCCTGATTCAACCTGTTGATCTCCTTTTCAATAGATGGCAACAACTTTGGATTTAGCCTTCTCAACTTTTTCCTGAATGGTTTTTGATTAGGCTTGATGGGTATAGTGTGCTAAATTATATTGGTGTCATACGTCTTTAAGTCGAAATAGTCCCAAGCAAATACATCTGCAAATGAAGACATCAAACTAATATATTTGTCCTTGATCTTTGGCGGCAATGTTTTGGACAATTTTACCAATTTAGGATTCGCAGCTGTCCCGATATTGACATCTTCCACACCCTTCTCTATTGGCTGCAATGTTGGCTTGTGGGCTACATGATCTTGATCGAAGAGTTCTTCTATAGGTATCAAGCATTTGGGAATAACGTTATTCTTCAGCTACAACACGTCCATTTCATTGATCTGCATTTCATCTGTACCATTGCCTTTTCCATCATCATTTTCTTCATCAATTGAGGTCTCTTTAAACTTGCCTTTGTTTTGTAGAAAATTATCAATCTCGTCATCATCTTGGAAGGCTTGCCAATATCTCTAATTGCCTGGAACGTTTGGACAGTGCTTGACATGGATTTTGAATTTGTTACTAGAGTTCATTGTGATTTTCAAGCTACTCGTTGCCTTAGCAAGAGCATCGGCAATGATATTTTGTATGCGAGGCACACATGTCAAGGTGTATTATGAGAATAATTTCAAAATGTCTAGGACTGCGTTATGGTAGGCCCGCATCCTAGGATGCTTTGCTTGATATTCGCCTCTGACCTGCTTGATAACCAATTCGGAGTCGCCATATATTGAAATCCTCTTAGCATTCAGCTTTCTTAGAATTTTTAGGCCAGCAATAAGAGCTTCATACTCAGCTTCATTATTGGAACATTCAGAAGCCAACTTGTAAGAGCATACTTGTACGTTACTAGGGACCTTGTTTGGGGCGGAGAGGGGACTGCGTACCCAAATTCCTATTCCAGCGCCATCATTTCCCACTGCTCCATCAAAATCCATGGTCCACAAACCTTCTTCCTCCTCTTGCAAGTGTTGGAAATATGCTTGTTGTGCCTTGCCTGCTTGCTATCCATTGCTTTCAGCTGCTTGCCCAACGGTGTTCTGTTGTTCTTGTTCCTCTTTCTTCAAAACTTCTCTGAAATTTTCTATTATTTCTGGAATATCATCTGCGTCTACCAACTGACTATCTATATCATTTAAAATATTTGAATACAAAACAAAAGACTCTAAATCTATATGTACATAGTTAATAGGATGATTTATTGGTTTCTCCTTGCTTGTGATCATGTACTTCATTTTTTGTTCCCGATATAATTTCCTCATTTGTCCAAATATTGGAATCGTTGCATAGGAGACATCTAGCCCTTTTAGTTTCACTACCCAAGACCTAGAGAGAAGCATGCCAAAACTTGGAGGAATGTCTGCCACCACAATATCCATCAAAACATTCTTCATGGGGAGCTGATCCAAACTCACAACCAAGTATTTGATGAGACCTATACATCTTACTCTGCTAGAATCGAATGAATAGAGATCATGAGATTGCCGGGTGATGTCCAGACCAAGCTTGTCCATGATTGCCTTGGGCATGAGATTGTGAGAGGCTTCGGAATCGAACATGGCATTATGTAAAACAAAATCATGCAACCTTAAACTGATGTAGAAAGGTGGCACATCGCTGTCATGAGACTCGCCATTTGATGCTGGCCTAAAAATCATTTCAGGTTGATCATCTTCGACATTCACCATGTCAGACATTGGGTCCAAATTTAACATTTTAGATACTTGTCCTTTATAACTGTTGTTCTTCAATATTTCAGTCAAAGTGATGGATATTTTTAGTTTGGAAATCTCATTCTCTAAATTGAAAGCGGGAATCCTTTCCACCTCTTTGACCGGGATTTCTTTCCTCTCCCTTTCTTTTGATGTAACTTGCTGATGTGCTGGTTCTACTAGTGTTGATTTGTTGCTCTCGGTTTCAAGCACCTCCTTTCCTTTCCTTTGTGTACCAGCTGAATCATTCTTTGGCGCTTCAACATCCTTCTTTTTCTGAATGGATCTGACTGGCACATCCCTGTTTATAAGTGAATATCGCTGCTATTGGGCAGACAAAGCATTCATGTAGCTTCTTTGGTATTCATCTGATTGCTCCTCCAAGATGGTGTCACTTGCTAGAATGAAATCTCCATCTTTATGTGCAACTGAATTCTCTGCATACTCCTCCTCTTCAGTGAGATAAGTAGGCAAATCGTCAGGAGTAAAGAGATGATTTTCTTTGCCTATTGCATTCCCGTCTTCATCGATTGTAGTCCATGCACAAAATTTTGCTGCAAAGGTGTTTGTACTGGTTGTTGTGCAATCGGCTCTTGAGCTCGCTGATCTCTTTTTCTTATTCTATACTGTGGTTTTTGTTGGCCACGGAAGTTAGGATTTCTAACTTGTGGCTCCGGTTTGTCAAGTTTCACTCTCTCAAGAATCTGCTCTACCTTCCGAAGTAGCTGATCTACCGAGGAGGATTCTTCCTTTACAGTGACCTTCTTTTCTACTTTTGCTCTAGCCCTCTTGGTCAGCAGATTTGCTTCAACGCTGACTGCTATCTTCTGCATGTCTTCCATTGTAGACAATTTTCTTTCTCTCAATTGATAAGCCATGTCAGCATCAAAACCATCTGGGAACTTCAACATGGCTAGTCCCACAGGTGGCCTTAGATTATCTGGAATTTCATTATACACTGTATTGAATCTAATGCAAAAATCTTGGACCGACTCACCAGCGTTTCTCTTGATTTGCTCATATTCGGATAGAATTTGAAGAGGGTTCTTTTTCACTTCCCAGCAGTTCAAGAATTGTCTTTGTAAGTCTGCCAAGGTAGCGATACGTGCAGCCAGTAAACCTTTGAACCATTTCTTTACTTCACCCACAAATGTTTGTACAAAAAGTCTCATCGCCACGTTTTCTGCATCTATCTCATGAAGTTCATAAAAGTATACCATTCTGTCCACATGTTGTTGTGCAGTAATGCCATTAGGAGTGCCATCAAAGAATGGGATTTTTCTTTGGTAATCAGCAGGCATGTCATCTAAAATTTGAGGCAAAACAAGCGGTGCGAAACGTGCAGCCATCACTCTTGGTGGATTTGTCCTCGGAGGTGCTGAAGGAGTGTGCACAGTTTGTAAGGGGCTAGCAGTGGGAGTTTGAAGCTAAGCTATTATGTAGTTATCAATAGACCGGTTAGCCCTTTCCGTCTCCAAGTCTACAAGAAACTATGGATTGTGGACAGTAGAGTCAACCGCTCTTTCGGACTTGGTTTCAAACAACGATAATTCAAACTTCTCGTCAAACTTTACCTCTTCAATATACTCAAAATTGTCCGGGCATGAATGAGATTTGAGCATAGGAAATATAGAGCTTTCTTGACGACGATTTCTTGAAATCAAATTGGGATTTTCGTAGATGAGCGGAGGGTCGGGATCTGGATTAGCTCTGGTGTATCTTCGAGAAGCCAGTGTGCTATTTGATTTGTTCCCCAGTGGATTCACCACTATGTTAGCACCTAAATTCTCCTTAGGTTGAAGGAAGGCAAAATTTAGGGTAACCACAAACCACGCTCAGTCTGGTAGCTAGCCCTACCAGAATAGGAGAGGGCTCTCTCCGAGTCACACTCAGTAGATAGATGAATGAAAGGGCCTGAGATGACTTTCAGAGAACTATTTATCTTAGGGTAGTAAGTGAAAACAGATGAAAGAAATGATTTTTATGAATGACTGTGTTTCTGGGATGTTATGGGACCACTTGACCTCAATGAACAGAGAACTTAATACAAAGGCACAGATTATTTCATGAGGCAAGGTAGGCGGAAAGCATAGAAATTTAGTTTTAAGATATTGTGGAATGGAGAGATTTATTAAGAGGGTGAAAAGGGCATGGACAACGTGAATCCTTTATAATAGAGGAATGAACACTGTACATGAAATTTTCCCACAGGCAGAGCAATAAAATTGAATTCTACCTTAACTAACTTAGAAAATTTCAATGAAAATGAATATGAAATGAGCTATGAAACATAACAAGATACATATGAAACATAAGAGACACATTTTCTACACTCACAACCACATGAATCTCATGAAACAGAGCCACTGCCTTTCATTAATCCTCTGTAAAAGATATACAATGCAGAAACAGAGTTTCTTTCCCACAGTCTCCTAGAAGTTACAAGCCAACCAACCCTTTGCAAATGGTTTGCATACAATATATAGAATGTGCCATGAAGAGATAGAACACCCAAGGGTTGGGGAGTTACTCGAATCATTACAAACTGAAGGTGGAGAGCCAAATAGCAGCTACAGGTGTAGCGCCACAAACATGACAAATGGCTTGGGTGGCCCTTTGCCTTCCTTTGCCACTTGGATAACTGACCATCTGGAGTGAAAATACTTATAAAAACACCTTAGGTGCCAAAAAACTGAAGTACATATGAGTGGGCCCACTTACAAAAATTCAGGAAGTGAAATTTCACGAAATAGAGGCATTCTGGCCATTTTTCCTATATGCATCGCGCTCCTTTCCTGTATGTGTCGTGCCAATTTGAGGCCAGTTTTGAGGCATGTTCCGGAGTCCAAAATGTGCCCAAGTGTGCTGGTTGGAAACCCTGTCCTGTCTAATTCCCAACCCAAGTGGAATTTTTGAATTTGGAGCTCATTTGCCCCTGCAAATCTTCATTCTCCCAAGTCTGCTTCCTGTGTGTCAAAATAGGGGCAGTGAGTCCATTTTTGAGTGTATTTTTCCCTTTTGGTGGCCAAGATATTCTCCAAATTTCTTGCTCCCAGTGCCAGTAATTTTTATTTTGCATGCCGAATCCAAAAACACAAACCATTTCTCATTTGGAGCTCCCGCGTATAGAGAAAAAACCTGTTTTTGTGCCAAAAATTTGTCATGTGACCAACATTTTCCCAAATTCCTTGAAACCTGGGCTAGAGGTCCTCTATGAAGTGCTATGTTGTGCAAAGGAAGCTTCAGCCAAGATTCAAAGCCTATCTTGCTTTTTTGCCTCTTTTGCTTCTTTTGTTGCTTTGCTCGATTTAGCCTTCAAGCTCCTTATTCGGGCCTTTGCGCTCATGTTCCATGCCCTGTAATGACAAGCCATCCTCCGCAGTATGGCTTTGTCCCTGTTTTCCTTCTCCAGCATTTTCTCCAAGTGTAGATTGACCCGATCCAACCAATACTCATGGTCGTTGTTGATCTCTTGCTCCAAGGTAGTGAGCTCGATCCCCCTCTACTGGACATCTTGTCGATTTTCACGGATGCTTTGCAGCTCCATGATCATCTGTTGGTCCTCAAGTTGTTTGTTTCTCTACTCCAGATACTTGATGACCCATCTAGCCCTCTCAAAATTTAGTATCAAGTATTTGATCTTCGTGTCCTACTCCTGAATGGTCATCCTAAGTTTGGCATTTTCTGCCTTTGTCTCTTCATCCTGAATGAGGATGACATCGGTCTCCTGTGCACCTGATGGTCCCTCATCATGTACGGGCTCCTCGCCCTTGTCCAATACCTATGTAGTTGATGTCGGAAGCGAGGCCCCTTCCACCTCGGGTGGAGATAACACTCGCTTTGCTGCTGCAAATAAGTTCCTACTGCCTTTCTGATATGTCACCAAAAATGGCATGATCGTGGTCTCACAGTGCTCATGCTGATAAGAAGGACCACCCAACTCCTGCTTGGGCTCTGATAGTACCTGTGTTGTGCTGAAGAAGTCACGGGAGATGAAGTCCTCCCAAGAAATGCCCTGCAATCCCAACTGACGATTTACCAAAATCCGGATAAGAGCGAAGTGATACACATTGTTAACCTGTTGCTGACGGGTCTTATGCAACATGAACATGTTCATCCTCTCTATATTCCTGCATATGAAAAATGGGAGGTTCATCATCCTCACCTTGGTAAAGTGCATTAGCAAGCAGATATGATAGGCATACAGTCTAGAGAACCTCCCCTCATAGCTGATGTATTTCATGATTAATCTCAAGAGTGGAGTATACTAATTCTTCAAGTATCTGAAGGGAAATACTCTTGTGAGGTCATTCAAGAATATGGTATTGATGTAAGGCTCATATTGTTGCCTTTCCACCTTTTTCTTCTTATGCCACTGCTCCCCAACATTTGGAATACCTGTTGCCACTGATATAGCTTCGGGTGTCAAGGTGAAAGTGACCCCGGCCAAGGTAGACTAACCTTCATGTAGATGAAGCACAAATAAACGGGCCAACTCATGATGAACTCTGACATTTGTCACCCTTTGAAAAAATTCAAAACATGATAGGTGCTAGAAGGATGACATGGCAAGAGGTCATGCTTGTAAATCAGTGAGGGTAGTGGGTTCATCCCTGATATGTTTGCCACTCTTGTGGTGTCTCCTCGGAGCCTGCTCTTCTCAGGATGAGTCACTTTGTGTCTCCCTCTCATACTCGGACGAATGTTGTGATGACATGACTGCAATGTGGGCTGCCCCTTTGATGATGGTGTGAGGTTGGGTGCCTTTGTAGTATCTGTTACCAAGGGGAACAAAATAAATAGGGAACGTTAGGAAGGGAGTGATGAAATGGGGATAGGGTTTATAGGGAGAACTTTGTTAGGGGTATGGGAGGATTTTGGGTATTTTGATGGGGTAGGGTTTTGGGGTTTTATTTGAGCAATAGGAGGAGGGAAAAGGGAATATGATTTTGGTAGTGTTAGGGTAGTGATAATAGGAAAAAAAATGGCATAAGGGAGTAAGGGATAGGGGTAGGGTAGGAAAAATAACCTTGGCAGCAACAACACTGTTACACAACCCTAGCAAACTGGTTTTTCTTTGGTATCTTCTTGTGTTTGCTTAATGGAATGTTCTTGCATTCAATCACCGGCAATAATACACCATATCTTTATCGCATTTTATGCACAAATGAGTTTGAGAGCCTACCTTCCAGTTAGAGGGGCTTCACAAAAATTTTGAGGGAGTTTTGGCACGTTCTGGGTGCTTTATCTATGTCCGTCGCGACCCTGTTTGTGTGCACCACGCTCCTGTCTGTGTGCGCCGCGCTCCAGGTGTGTTCCGTGCTCGTTATGGGCTTGAACGGTGGGCAGGTGCTGTGTGCGTTGTGCCCTGCTTGTGCACCGCACCCTTTCCTGTGCGCGTTGTGCCCTTGTCTTCACCTCCAATCGACTTCCAACTCCTCCTTTGCTCCTCGAACTGTATGTGCCGCGCGCAAAGCGTAGTGCACTGCACTCTGGGTATGCACCACGCCCTCAATAAAATTACACTGTGGGCAGGCTGCGTGTGCGCCACACTCCTGGTTATATGCGTCACGCTCTCCGAGGTTGCCTCCAACTCACTCGATCGCTCACCAATGCACACTCACACCTCTCCAATACTTCTTCAAGACTTGTAATGGCACAATTCCTTTGCTTTTGACAAAAATTGGTATATATAGCCTTGGAAGAGATGGGTTTAATTTTTGCCTCTTCAAAAACCCATTTTTCTAATGTTTGAGTTTTGCACTTTTTCACTGACTTTAAAACACATTGATTTTCACTTTCCCTTTGAAATTTTAGCTCGAATGATGCAATTTTCGGCACTTTTTGCGGGGGTTGCGAGACAAGACATGTGGCCACGCAAATGATGACTGCATCTGAAAAAATCACTTGACGACTTTTTTGAAAATTTGGCCATAAATGACACTGTTTGACCGGAGTCTATCCACATGATGATGAAACTTTCTGAACCATAATTGTGTAAGGGTCTCACTCTAGCCTGCATGGCTCTACTGGACATGTTCAAAATTGATGAATTCCTAGACCTAGACCTCGAAATGACCTTTGTCCTTTAAAGGACCAGACCTTGACTATCATGAACTTTGATGACGATTGACCAAGATCTGAGCCAACAGGAGCCAAACATGAGGGGGGAAATGACTATAATGACCTTCTTCATCAGATTATCGCATGCCCCTAGCGGAATGCAACTGGGAGAATGGAGCGGGACACCTAATCATGAAATGCATAAAGAGTTTTGATCTCTGACGGAGGACTGACCAGACCAACTCTAACAGGTGTTACAATGGTAAACTATTTTCAACCATGGTTGATGTTACGATAATGTTCATGACTAAGGTCAACCATGGTTGATAATGGTTAACCATGGTCAAGCATGGTGCACATTAATGTAACAATGTCATAGTTTTCAACATTATTATTACATTGTTAGGTTAGTGTAATAAAAATACATTAACGGTTAACCATGGTCAACATTGGTCATCCATGGTAATCCATGGTCAACCCCATTCAACCTTAGTCAACCTCAATAGCCATTGTCAATAATTGTCAGCCTAGATCAAAACAAAACATAATCAACTATGGTTAACTATAATATATCCTCTTAATCCCTAGTCAGCAATGCTAATCATTTTTGAACATGTTCAGCCAAGGTCAAGCATGTTTTGCCTCAACAACCAATAGTTAATCCTCTTCAACCATGGTAAACCTTGTTAATCATGGTCTACCTCATTAACCTTCTTCAACCATTGATGTAATCATTAACTAACCATATTTCAACTAGTGATACCTTAGTGCAATTGTTTTGAAAAATTTATTATTTTATATTTCTTGTAAATATTGAAGTGTAAATATTGGTTGCGGTGCCAAGATTAAGCCAAATTGACTTATATAAATAAATTTTACATTAATACATAAATGTTTCCTTTCCTTTGGAAATGACATGGGAAATAACACATGAGTATTGTTCACTTCCTTTTTGTCCAAGAATTTGTTATCGTTAAGTCTAAATGGACCCTCCCATATTGTCCCAAAATTCCTAGGAGAAATATTACCACGAGGGAAACTGCATAGTTGGAGGGAAATTTTATGTTGGGTGGAAAGATAAGCTTATCTAGAGAGATATTCTAGGTTGGGTAAAAAGATAAGCATAAGCACATGCGAAGAGAAATGTGTTCTTATCAAGGAAAAATAAGATATTTTTCCTATCTTTTAAAAAGAAAAGCCTAGGAAAAAATGTGGGTAGACCTTAAAAATAGGGAACTGCTAAAAATCTGTTGGCAAGAAAATAATAAATATGCCTAAGTGAAAACAATCTAGACAAATTTTTTTATCGAGAAACCAATATGGTATCAAGGAGCCTAGGCTTGGGGGGAGTTTCTTGGAGAGAAACTTGTTGGTTGGGAGGAACATGAAATTTCCAATATCATTCCCATAGGAATTATCATTGTTCAAATACATCGTTACTGGTGTTTAATAGTTGTCTTGAATTTGTTTTGAAGTGGAGTATTTTTTATTTCAATGAATGTATTTTTTATGGAACTTCTTGATGTTAAATTAATGAGACTTGGAAAATTTACATTCAAGAGTTAAGATTATTGTTGCATGCATGTTTGCGTGCATATAATATAGAAAAGGATTAAGTTTTCATCATTACGTAAAGCATCATAAAGTCTGACTTTTATTTAAGTATAATTTTATTGTAATCGTAGAGGGAAAAGTCTTAGGTGGAATATCCCTACACATTATGAATTTTTTGTAGATCTATGTACATAATAATTTTAAAGGTTTTCCCTTGGAAGGAATATTACACCCTACAATACAAATCTATCACTTTTATATTTTGTTAATAATTGATATGATGAGTGAACCACATGGGAGACCTAGAGAACATTGATTGTGGCTCTGAATGTAACTATAGTAGGTAGAACAATATAATAAAGGTTGTTGCGGAAGGGAATGTAATTTAGTAACAAATAGATTTATCAAATGCACGTAGCATGGCATTATCACAAACTCCAACAGTGTGAATATAAAAGGGTATGAAATATTGTAATATATGAGTTATGACTCCTACTAGAGGTGTAAAAGCACTATTTGTTGGGAAAAATACTGAGAGTGGGGAGGGGGGAAGGCTAGGGGGTGAGTTAGTATTTTAAATTCAAAACTTCCAAATTTTCTATTTAAAAAAATATATGCTAATGTTATTAAGGAAACTTGCGTATGTACGCTACTTTACAGAAGGAAACTAATGAATATCTAGTTTACTAATTTTTATGAACTCTATCAAATAATTATCTTCAATCAATGCATCAATAGATTAATTACTTTTAGTATACAGTAAAGAACATAAATAAAGCACAAAAGACACACATAGAACACCAAGAGTTTAGGTGGAAATCCAATGTGAGAGAAAACCACCGCTAGTGCTATCTTTGTTTTCTTTCTTTTAATATAAATAAAATATTACATTTTTATTGATGCATACTCTTGTTCTCAGAAGGTTGAAATTTTTTCTCATTCTCCAACACCCACTAGAAAGGAGCTACAACCCCCTGAAGTAGTTTAGTGGCCCCTATCGGAAGGGAGCTCCTAACCCCTTTCTAAAGGTTGCAACCCTAAGGTCCTTGTGGACAAATTTTCATAATGTTTTAAACTAGATCCACCTATCAAACAATCATTACATAACATGTAGGCCACCTTTCATCAAATTTTCAAATTAGAGCCATATTAACAATAAACCTAAATAACCTAAAGCATTGAATCTAAGACATTGTTACACTACAAATCAATTGAAATTCTGTAGCATCAAGTGAATGATTGCAAAAGCCAACCAAAAACAACAAATATCAAATTATGTACATGATTTTACTAAATAAGGCTTGCATACATACGCACTTTTTCTTAACAAGACCTACATACAAATCTCAAAATACTGAACACTAAATCATTAATCACCACCCATTCATAGACCGTTTCACTAACTATAGATCACTGAATCAATCACAATTTTTTGAACCAGTTGTAGATCATACACTCAGTCAAACTTCTATGCCAAGTCCCTTCAATCATTATAAATACATCATCGAGAGATAGCAGCAAGTAAACTAGACAACATCAATTGTAAACATCAATCATCAAAATTGTAAACACCAATTATTAAATAAAACCCTATTTTGTGTACACAGTTTCCACAAGGAATATTAGCGCATGTACGCACTTACCATGAACAACACTCATGTATAGATCTACACATACTAAAAATTATTTTGCAGAATGTATACGCTACCCTTGAAAGGTGGATCCACATATGTACGCAACTATGCCCAAACATACCTATGTATAGATCTACAAAATTTTAGCTGAAAACACAATATCACTTTTCAAAACCTATACTATCAACACTATAGACTGAATAAATCATTTAGATCATAATATCATAGTTTCATCAATATTATCTACTTACACCTTTTTAATAAGTAAATCAATCAAGGACACATGTAAAAATATTTAAGATATTTTAGATCTAAGTCTTGTGGTTGCTCCTTGGTGCACACCTATTTCAGATCAAATCATTCATAGAAAACCCAATATTTTAACACATAACACTTTGATCTCCATCTCTTTATATAAATTTAGCATTATTTAATATTGTAGATCAATCCCTTAGTAATGTTGTTGGTATTCTTTGACAGGATCAAATAACCATTGTCGCACCTATTGCTATGGGCCAATACCATGGTAAAGAACCTTGGTATATGTTAACATAGTTCTAGGCTAAGTCATGAGTAGGTTTTAAACTTTTTATTTTTTAGGATTAATTTTGTAAATTTCAAAAAAATTTAAAACGCTATTGGAATTTCCGGTAGCACCTGATTTTCTTGTTTATATAGTCTCCCCTATTTTTCGAATAGTCTTTTCATTCTTGTTTTATTTCTTGTTTTTGTTTATAATTTTTTGGATGCAACTAGAATTTCCAGTAGCGTCTCATGTTTAAAAAAAAAATTAAAGATGAAAACGAAATTGTTTTCGATTGTCCACGTGTCATAATGGCGAAATATTTAATCCAAATCATGAGATTTTGTGACTGGATAGGTCACAAACTTTAATTCAAGTCAAGTGGTAGCCGTTAATCAATTTGGTCTATCGAATTAGCTAGGTGTTAGTCACAACCATAGCCAGTCATTGCTTACTCCATTGCTATTAAATAAACCCATGTTTCTAAAGTTAAAACATGTCTAGAGCATCAGTCTTAGATTTATGTTTAAATTACGATGGTCGTTTTTTCTGTTCTACGTAATGCGCTACTGAATTTCTAGCCAATCTGAATTAAAGCAGAAAAATTGCCAGATTTGCAAAAAATCTCATACAACCACCTGTAGCAAATTAACTAGACTCTCTAAAGAAAATCGACTTCATCATTACTATTACATGTTGTCTATTATGACATGAAATCTCATTTAATCATGAAGGATCATATGCATAGGAGATTGAGCCAAAACGTTATTTCAAATATTCGAAAATGGAGGAAATTTCACTATTTCGAATTTCTAAAGTGTAGCAAAGGAGACAGTAATTGATGTGGTTAAGAACACATGCCATTTTTCCAGGCATCCTAATTCAAGCTAATTGCAATGTCTATTGGGTAAGCTTCGATGCATTGACACTTATTCTTCATAACAATCAAGAAGATATCCATGGCATCAAAGTCTAGGAAAGGTGGAAAGCTTAAGAGAATCGAACCATAAGGATCTGAACTAGTTGATGTTAATCCAAGTGTTAGAAGACTGTTTATTCAGGCAGGTTGGTATCCACTCTGCACCAGGTTAGTTGGCTCACATCAAGGTGTAGCCCAAGATTTTTCTCAAACTTTCAATGGACAGGAAGCTACCATCTTTGGTTTTAAATTGCAGGTTTCAGAATAGTCAATTGTAGAAGATTTGAACCTTCCCCAAGAAGGAGAAAAGTGGTTTAAGTGACAACTCATTAAAGGAGGAGATCTCAATACTTTTATTAGAGATGAATACAGAGATCCTAACTAGGCCAAAGGAATTCCTAGCAATTACCTTAATAAGGAATGGGAAGAAACAATCAAACAGTTTAAAAATTTTCTCACTTGTGAGAGAAGGTATATAGTAGTATTTATTTATCATATGAGGTTTCTTTTTCATTTTGCAGGTATGAGGACTCTTAATTTTCCCTATTTCATATTGAAGAGTCTGGCCAAAATGGCAGCTACAATTCAAGCACACCAGGAAGCATCAGAATACAGCCTATATCATTAGGCAATTATCAAGGTTCTCATTAAAGAAGAATTGAAAAAGAGAAACCAAACTTGGGAACATTTCTTGTTTTACAAGGCAGGCCAACCTACACCAAAACCAAAGAAACTACTAAATCTTCTTCAACATAGGTTCAGATAGAAAGGTCATCAACTACATCAGCCGAAGGAAGTTCCGAAAGAAAGTCAAAGAAGGAAAATGTAAGTAGAGGTACCAAAAGCAACAAACAAAAGGCTTTAGCTACTGAATATGAAAAGAAAAAGGAGCAAGGTGAAAGCTCTTCTGCCCAAAAAACAAAAAGCATGAATATGATTCCTCTTGTTAGACCTTTTCCTAAGGTTTACACAAGAACTTGGAGAGGAAAACTTGCAGTTGAAGAGAAATTTAAAGCATAGGTGCTTCCTGACATTATGTAAGTACATAAAAAACAACAATAAAACCAACCTATTGATTTTGATAAGGAATTGTTGAAAGAAGCAGGGTATAAAGGGACCAGTAAAAATAAGAAAGAAGAAATAAAACTAGTTGTTGGAGCTAGGAAGAGACATACTAGGGAAAGAAACAAATACAGACTGAAATCAAAAGTCCTAAATAATCCTAGTTTATTGACTGAAGTAATAGTCATAGAATAACAACATGCAAAGATATAGACTAAGGATCCTTCAATTGCAGAAATCAGAAGATCCTTGTAGAAGAAAAGAAGTAAAGATCGCATGGACCAACCATTAGAGCTTTCCAAAAGAAGAAAGGTCCAAAAAGAAGTAGAGAAGAAAGAGACAAGCATCAAAGAAGAAACAATGAGAATCAAAAGGTCAAAATT